>JANAVB010034727.1:0-45074 GCA_029216955.1 Iris pallida | reverse complement strand
TAAGACAGAATGATATAAAAGATGCAAGTTCCAGGAAATATAAATAGAGAGAAAGCTAAGTGTCTAGATAAACTCCACTAGCATCCAGAAATAATATAGATCCAAATATACAACTCAATCTCCAATACTATGAAATAAGATAAAGATATCTATGGAGCAACAGTCTCTACAGCTAAGGGATCCGACTGGAAGTCCGGATCGCAAGTGTCCTCTAAGGCTGTCCCATAGAAAGTATCTAAGCAGGCCTCCTCCTCGTTCTCTGTAAAATTTCAACAGGTCCAATCAGGACGGGAACGAGTACAACTCATCAAAAACCCAAGTAATGACAGAGATTATAAAACAGTTATAAACAGTTTTATTGATGAATATGGCAGTTATATTTAGGTGATAGTATAGAGAAGCAGTAAGATACAAGGAAAGTAAAGTAACTAAAACAAGAGAAGAATGATAGAATAAAGACTGTAAATAAATCTAGCTTAACTAAAGTAACATAATAAGTCCAGATAGTAAATGCAAAACAAGTAAAAACTACTATAGGTCCAGTATGAGATGAATCTAATACAAGCTGAATCCAGTACAAAATGATTCTAGGTAGTGATCAAGAATCCAGGTGAGCCCAGCTATTCTAACAGTGTGTTTTAAAATACTAAGATCGACATATAAACGGCTGTAGATAATCAGGCGCATCTCTCACTGATCAGGCGAGAGATGGCTATGATTCCAGTAGATTCCAGTAGGGAGATTCCAGTTTGGGGTATGTCTACATGTCTTACTTATTTCCCCGCCCCACAATACAAATAAATCCAGAATTCGACACGAAAATCGAGATGAGTCCAGCCAAAATATAATGATTCCAGAAATAGATTTCGGAATGATTCCAGTAATTCCAGTAATAGAGGCCAGATAAGTATAGTATGTGTGTCGCATATATGAATCCAGAAATATCCATACGTGGTATCAGAGAATCACATAAAACTAAATAGAACTGAAATACAGTAACTGGCAAATAATGAGAGAACTATCAGAGAATGTACCCGCCTGCTATCTGAATGTCCAAAGGAAATGTATCCGAGGAGAGGTGTCTGGCTCCTATTTAGAACAGCACAGGTCACAACAAGTCCAAAATGGTAAAATAAAGCTCTACTATGCATTCTACATGATTCTAGGTCATTCTAGGTCAAAGTCAACTCTTGGTCAACTCTGGTCAACCGTACTAGTCAAACTAGGTTAACTAGGCAGTACTAGGTCTAAACCTAGACTAATAAGTCTCATTAGGCCTAACCAAGCCTATACTATCACTCACAAAATCACAAAGCTACACAAGTTATCAAACACACATTACATATATATTCATAATATTTTATTACAAGCAAAGTGCATAAATACAAGGAGTGAGTGATACATGAATGTGGATATGGCAATATGTACATAGCAGTACAATGTTTTCAAGTGTGAGGAGGTTATGTTAGAAGGATAACATTTAGCAAGGGTTCATTGTGTCACATAGAAGAAATAACATGTAAAGCGTAGGTTTAGCATGTGTGTGTGGGTGTTAATCATATCAAAAGGGTTTATTATACGTCAAAGGGTTTACTCATAATAGTAAGTAGGTTTTTATGTGTATTCATGCTTGGGGTTACTGTCAACATGTAGAAGGGGGTTTTAACATATGAACATGGTGCTAAGTGCTAATATGGCATCATACATTCCTATCATGTTGGCATTCATATATAGCATACATTCATACTTGATTACGTTACTTACTTACATATGGATACTTGCATACATGTTTCAATACCTTGCATTACCCACATGCTTGCATTTCATCCATTCATTCATGCATTGCATTCATTCATTCATTCATTCATTCATGCACCTATACATACATATTGAATACATTATATACTTTATATATTATCATTTATGCATACTCTATATATACATTCTTTTAAACACACACATAATATATACACATGCATATATACATATTTGTACATATAAGGATACACAAAATGTATGTCGTATAGTAATCTTCTACTTAGAATTAATACTGTACAAATTAAGCATTCATTAATTCTAGGATTAAAGTATGTTAGATCTTTGTATTAGCTTTTCGAAACTTTAAACGGATCACATTTTCGTCTCCAGAAGCTCCCGGAATCGCAAAAATACCGAAACGCGTTCGTCTTTCGTACAGCTGACACTCAAATAATTTTACAGAAAGTTTCAAAATGAATTTGGACTATTAAAATATACATTTGGAAAGCTAACTTCGATACGGTTTTTTTAAAAAAAAGGGAGATAAATCAGAGTTTTAAGCTAAAAGTTATGACATTTCTAAGTTGCTATTGCTACTAAAAACGTGGATAAATATTATGACGAATTTAGGTAGTTTGAGACAAAAGAAATACAAGTATATAACATAATATATCAAGAACTCACTCTCTACACTATATATATAGAGACACTATAGAACACATCTCCAATACAAAATATGAGATTAAACATGTAATAATTCATTCACACATAACAACAACACATAGTGTGTCCAAATTTGGGGTTTTCCCACATGGACACAATAACACATCAAGGACACTCCTAAATATCTCCAAATGGACCCAAATGGACACAAATGGAGACACAACCATGGAAGAAATTCCTATGGGTTCAAAACATTCCTAAATGCATGAGGGTTTGGATTAGAGGGTAGATTTTACCTTCCGGGAGGTGAAATCTCAAGAACTCCTTCCGATACGACACCGACACGAAGGAATCTCCAAATAGACACAAAATAATGCAAACTCCTCCCAAACTTGGCTAGCACCTCCTCTTGCTTGAGTAGAGAAAAATTGGAGAAGATTGGATGGAGGATGGGTTGATTTGGAGATGAAATTAATGGAGGTTCTTCTCAAATTTGGAGAAGAACTCAAGGAGATGAAAAAAGAGGCTAAGAACAAAATAAATGATAACTCATTCCCCTCCTTTGGTGGCTGGCCATATTGGCTATTTCTCCTATTTTGGCAAAGTCCAAAATGCCCCTCTTGTCCCATTAGGTTCAACTTAAGTTAGGTTAGGGTTTGGGGCTAAAATAGACTAGTTTGAGTCTCAAAATAACCCAACCTAGTCATGAACAATTAGCCCAACCATACTAACTTAAATATTGTCAAATGTGGGCCATGTCTAACTAATGAGTGGGTCCACACTAGAGTCGAAGCTACCCCGGGTCTCCGATACAAGTCGGATTGAGTTGAAATTCAAACCCGACTAAACAAATCCAATAAAAACAATATTAAAAAATAAAATTTTCCCAAAATATTAAAATTTGAAAAATAACCAAAATCATAATATATCAATTTAAATATTATTAAAATAATCTAAAATTTACCAATTAATTAAAATCCTAAATAATTCAAAAGTCAAAATGACCAAAATACCCTTAGCCTAAAAAGTTGTAAATGGTCATTCTAATCACATATTTTGGTCCCCATGGTCATGGTTAATCTCTAGGCTCAACAGTTCTAGGGTTCACTAGCTAACACATCAAATTATAATTTACCAATTTTAAATAGTATTAAATTAATTAAAAATTCTCATAAATCATAAATTCTATTATTAAATAAAAACTTTTACAAAAGTTCAAAATTACCCTCATTTTAGAAAAGTGTGTGTTACACTAACAGCTCCTGCCTATCTATCTAAGGCCGTAGGACTACTCCTGTACCTGTTCCTCCTACTCCCATTAAGGACGAGTCTTCTGACTCAGATGCCCCTCAGCCTGAGCCACCTGTCACCCTCGACTCCATTCATGACATGTTGCGCAACCGATTCTGATTGGAAGACGATCGCTATACTCAGATGGACTATCAGACCACTCTTCAGATGAGCCATCAGCAACACCCTGTATGACATCCAGTACAACATGGCTCGGTATCCCATTATGCCATTTTCTACGGGTCGGGACTCTTTTTGCGAAGGCTACTGGATTGACGACCCTTGGGCCATGCGGTATCTGGATCCTGATGTTGCGTTTGTTGGTCCTCGTCGCTCTGCCGGCGAGCCATTCGATTCGGTCGGTCCATCCCATTCTCATGCTCTGTGATAGCTGTGGCCTCCTATCTACTACTGCTAATGGCTGTGCTTTTATTTTTTATACTTTGTAGTTTGTCATTTCATGACTTTAGTACTATTTCTACTATGCTTTTATTTTCCTTTCATCTGTTTGACTGCGAGTTTCTTTCTTTTATCAAAACTTCGATTTGTTTCTATTAAAGTTCGGTTATGGTTAAAGTTGTGTGATTGCTCTCTTCACTTTCTCTCTTTACGGGGGGGGGGGGCATACTAATTTTGCTAAGTGACAAAGGGGAGAATAATAGATATTTGATGTGATCTTGTATATAATGTATTGGATATGATAGTATAAATTGTGTTGTGCTTGGATAAGAACTTTGTATCCGGACAAAAATATTTATTTGCGGGGGAACCGGCATATCTATTTACGGGGAAGCAACTTCATACGTACAAACTATTTTATTCCCTTCAACATGTGTCCAGGTATGAATGTTGCGACATACAAATATTATTTTGTCAATTATCAAAATAGAAAGATTGTTGACCCAAACTGGATCACAGTCAACCTAATTTAGAGAATTAACAAAATAATATCGATATGATCCAATACGACACATCGGGCTCAAGATAGAACATCATCTACAATGTATCAAGTTCAAGACGACGTCATTAACAAGCTGTCACATTTTAAATATACTTGTACTCAGTCTGTAATTTTTTAATTTATTGAGTCTAGGAACATGTACGTTGAGTCGCACTGAGTCATCTCAATCCCAAGACTTACTTATCCAAACTCCTCTATACAAAATAAACAATCCCTGAACCAAACCAAACCAATCTAGCCCATATCAACTTTCTGGCCCAAGGTATACCGAATTCGGGCCGAACTCTGCCCTAGGCAGAACTCGGGCCGAACTCTTCCTCTTTAATTTCAGGAACCTAATTTTTAGGAACACCATGCTACAAGCTGTCCAACGTTCAAATTTTTGAATATTTGGGACAAAATTCTAGTCGAACTCTGCCTTCCCTGACTAGTATAAATAGGGCTTAATTCCTTTCATTTTAAATAATCTCTCACTCTTAATCTTCTAAGCCTTATACTTTCTAAGTCTTACTTTTCCAATCTACTAGCCACAAAACTTCCTAAGCCCCAAGGTGCTCAAGTGCGATTCAGCTAGAAGTTCTGTACAAGAGTTGAAAAGAAGTCACTTGGACAATTCCAAGTTTTGCCTCTACGAAGTTGTAAGAAGTTGGCGTGCTCTTCTGAGTAAAGGCATGTGTGTGTACCCTATTTCACAAATAGTGGATTTCAATCCTGAGCGAGAGTTCTCAGGCCTGGACTAATCCTCCACGAGAGAAACCAGGTTAAATCGCTGTGTTTGCGTATGCTCTTCTCTTCTGTCTTAATTTCTGCATTACTACTCTGATTATATATTACTATCGGTAGTTGCTTCTGGACTGGCATAGAGTTGATTTTTAATTAGTTATTTCTTACACAAACTCTATTTACCCCCTCTAGAGTTGCCTACATGTTACTTCAGAACTAGCTTGTGATGATTCGGTTCGGGGTACGAACCAGCTTATGATGATCCCGTTCTAGACGTGAACCAGCTTGTGATGATCCAATTTGGGACACGAACCAGCTTGCAATAATCTAATTCGTCGTGCGAACCAGCTTGCGATTATCCGGTTCGGGGTGCGAACTATCTGTCTTGGTGTAGAGGGTGGCTCAGCCAAGGACTCGAGCCTTCTGCCTCAATGTGGAGACTAGCTGGGCCGTTTGAGCTGTATGTCCCATTGGCCATATCGAGGCTTCTTGGAAGGGATGCCATATTATATCTGGCATGCATGTGATCTGGTCTCTTGGAGTGATCCAATCCTTTGGTTCTGCAAAGGTGATGTACCTCGGGTACTGTTTGTTGGGACTGGCATCCCACTAGAAGTCTTCTGCGCCTTCGTATACTTTGCCTGAGGTGGTTTGGTCTTTATTAACCCTAGACAATTTCTATGCTTCTACAAAGATGACTTGGTACTCATAGCTAGGTGATAAGAATGTAGCACCAAATCACAGGCCGGCATCGAATCACGTGCCAATGCACATAACAGGGAACAATAAACCAACAGGTAACCATAAGCCAATATATCCAACCATAAACACAAAACTGAGTAACAACAAGGCTCATACTGTAACCTCCTCTAGAGATTACACAGTCTAAAGGGTGTCCTATATGCCTACTAGTAGTCTTCCCCACCTATAAATGCTACAAGTTATATCCATGCTTGGAGTTAACTCATATCTCAATGCGAGTCACTACACTAGACACCATCTAACACTATATGTACCGACACACGAACCGCTCGCATTGGTAGCTAGCCAAATGCTTAAGCTCCTACTAATACATGAACCACACTCACAGCGTCGTGTGATGTCTTGTGAAAAGTCATAGAAGTTATTAAGAATAACTTCATAATTCCAGGAATGTCTACTAACACTAAGTCATGCACACACACACACACTATAGTTTCGATGCCACCATCAATACCACCCAATTCATATTTAACGCACACTAATAACTACCACTGAGAAACACAAGTACAAGCAACAAAAAGTTAAACATATCAAGAATGGTAATGTATCTTGCCTGAAACTTTGGGATGTGTGTACAACAATAATCCTACTTCAATAACCACGGTCGAACCATCACGAGCTCCTATGAACATATGAATAGTACCAGTCAGCTAATAATACTAAGGTATGCTTTACATCAACTATAACATAATCATCTATGGTCAAAACTAGGTCATATAACAACTAGTCTATTCTAAAATCAAGTTATGGATGCCTATTATATTGGTACCATGCTACTCAACTAAACTACTATAAATATAATCATAAAATGTAATTCAATAATTTTGGAATAAATAATAATAATATTTACAATCATGGCTTAAATCAATTTTATGGGCATCAATTATGGTTTAAAATCATTAAGGTCTCTCTCACACACACACACACACACACACACACACACACATATATATATATATAACAAAACGAGATCAAAATATGACATATTGGGGTGATAGAGGGATGTGTTTTGAACTTTACCAAGTAGTTATTTGATGTCGTAATGCGTTACAAGGCGATGCAAATATCAACGCATAAAAACTAGTTCAGTCTGGACTAACTCGCCACGAAAAACTGTTGTGATCCACGTACTTTGTTATTTGGAGATGACAGAGGACATATATGAGTACGCATTAGAGTCGGGGTGGTAGAGGTTTGATCGCTAAAAAGTACAAAAATAGGGCTCAAAGATGACAAACATGTTATTTCATTTTTGTTGTGCTGCTGAAATAGGCTCAGGTTTGGCTCTATGTCGGCCAAACGGCTTGTCGTAGAGACTTAGGGGCTCCGTATGGGGGGATGTTTTGGGCTTGTTGTGGAGATTGTAGTTTGTCTGTAAGTGCTCAGAAAGGTGGTACAAAGCTGCTACAAATAGAGATGGCAACTGCGGTAGATTCAGCAGCAAGGCTGAATTTTGGCAGAAGCTTAAGACTGTTCGGGTACTCAAACGGTCGAGCGAGGTCAAGTAGCTCCTTGAAGTTGTAGATAGACGTCTCTGTTTACAATAAACCCTTATGGAGTATTGCGGGATGTCGAAAAGAGGTGCAAACAGCAGCAACTTGTAGTAGTAGCAGCAACAATGGCAGCAATAAAAGGGCTACTAGGGTTCGTTTTGGTAGATGTGGTAGCAGGCCCTAGTAGGTTTATATGATAGAATATATATAGGGAAAGGGAGAGAGGAATAGTATAAGCTTTTTAAGGGAAGATTTGGGTGGTTTATTGTAGGTTTATGCAATCCACCATAAGGATTTAATTGAGGGAATATTGAGAGAGATTGAGTGGTTCCAATAGTTCCTAATTTGAAATCCCTTTTTAATATGTGCCAATTTTGCTCTCAATCTTGTTGGCTAAAAAATGATTTAAAAATCAATTAGGGACGGTAAAACTAAGTTTAGGTGACCTAGGTTAGGCTCTACCACATCTAGTTGGGTTGGTATTAGTCGATTTGACCTAAGTAAGGCTCCACTACATCTAGTTTAGGCGACCTGGGTACCACATCTAATAAATATGCCCTTTTTGACTTTTCGGTATAAGTAACACACGGGAATCAATCGAGTGGGACACAAGTGGCATGTGTATAGTAGGCTTAAAATATTTCAAAACCATATATTAGGTCGAAAGATTTGGATCGAGGTTGAATCTCCAATTTAAATTGGAAAAGACAATGGTTACACGATTGGTGCTAGAAATATGATATTTGACTCGGAAGTTGTGTAATAAAAATAGAGTACAAGGAAATGAGTTTGAGTGGGACATGATAGTCATGAATCAAGGTGGACTGTAATGTCCCAGTCCCAAAATATGTAGTACAAGGTACGTAGACATGCCAGCCGTATAATAAATATACGTAAGATGTAAAATACAGTATAACCATGACAACTAATCTCGTCCACACAATAAAAGAATAATGATATCATAAAATCAACTTTTAATTGTCATTTTGGAAGTAGTTGGGTAGAGACAAATTGACACGATCCACACCCGCTTTTCGGATACGAGTTTGTGTCCAAGTCCAGCCTACGCCGCAGTGTCGGCGATAAACGCTGTCTAGTATACACGAGTCACAGAAATTTAGAACATTCGAGGCAATCTATATCATCCACAGGATAATAAAAGACACAACTAAGATCAGTGAATGTCAATAAACTAAATAATATAAAATAAACTTAAATGTTAACAAGTTATCAAGAATCCAAGTCACGCCCGGTGGACACAAATCCACTACCAATAGACGAAAATCAAATAAAGACATAAAATAAAATAAACTGAGTCAAACTAGGCCAAACATCAAATTAATCTTCATTGCAGTAGTACCGTGGTCTGAAGCTGGCTCAAATCCGCTCATATGCACCTGGCTAAACTCAGCTAAACCTGAAGAGATCATCAGGTCCTCAGAGGACTAGCAAGATACATAATATACAAGCCTTTCTAACAGTTTATCATGCAAGAAGAAAATCCAGGATAAAAAGAAAAAGACTAAGCAATACTGATACACAAATATAAACAACTACGCAAAAATGAACAACTGGAAGAAAACAAGTGAACATGAGATCAACGGATAATCAAACCCTCGCCCCTAGTGTGGACTCGCAGGTTTGAAACTAATCACTAAACCTCGCCCCTAGTGTGGAATCGCAGGTTAGTTCAAGGCATCACCCTCGCCCCTAATGTGGACTCGCAGGTACAAGCAGTCAACCCTCGCCCCTAGTGTGGACTCGCAGGTTGAGAAAACGACAAATAAAAAAAGTAGTTCAACTATAGAGCATTCGTTCTATAATACGACTCAATCAAACACAAGTCTGAACACGACCAATAAACCATAAGGGTAACTGTGAACAAGGGCTATGCATCAATAGAGAAACTACTAGATAAATCACACGTCAGCAATAAATAAAAGAGACTGGATAATAAAAGGGCAATGCATATAAATGAAGCTGTAAGAAAGGCAAGGTATACTTGCCTGTGGTCCTAAGACGCTGGTATGGGTCAAGTGACGAGTCAACGTCCAAAGAACCTATTTTATAATCACATTGTCAATAAGTAATTCAAAATTAATACAATCTATCTACTTGGTCTTTGTTTGCAAAACAAAAAGTTTATTCCGAACTTAAAAAGAATCATACAAAGTACAATAAATTCTGGGGAAGTACAACTTTAGGAATCCGATCAGAAGATGATCGCTTAATCCCTTGGACTATGTGAACTTGAAGACTAAAGCCTCTAGAGAATGCAGCCGTACTTTTGCAAAAACTCTTGATCTCTGATGCCTTGATAATGATTGAAAACTCTATTTATAGAGTTCTGGAAATAACTGTTTTAGCAGTTATTCTGGTGTGCACGATGTTGAACTGTACGAATTTAGGTTGTGCCAACTTCAACTTGTGCCAACTTTCATTCAGTTACTCGAACGTGTACTAACTGTATTTTGATGCATGGCATTATATGATTGAGATGCGCATGGTCGTGTACAGAATGGTGGATACGTTTTGAGAGATTAGTGGCATGTGCGCCACGTCATCCTGCTTTAGAACGTAAGTGGCCTCAACTTTATCAGGTTGCGCGAGCTTCATCAACGAGTCAAACTGCCCTTGATTAGGTTGTGCCAAGGCGCAACTCAGTGCATAGGCACATGGCATCCTTTGTGTACATGTCATCTGTGAAGAGAGTTTGTTCAGTTTGTTCAGGTGTGCCTAGGCGCAACTCACAGAGTGAGCGAATAGCTGTCATCAAATGACAACAAATTGTCTCGAGCGCCACACTTTGCGGGATTCGAAGAGATTTTCTTCGTTTATCGTGCTGTCAGTTGTCAGTGCTGTCAATTAATGATGACAATTATTGTCAGACACCACGTTGGCTTAGGCGCAATATGATTGGGCATAATATGATATATGGCGCAACCGAAGCAGTGGCGCAACTTGATCTCTGGGCTTCATATCAGTGCCGCAACTTAATTTTTTGGGCGCAAGTTGATTGTTGAGCAGTACAAACATGGATCAACTTGATTTTTAGTCTCTACAAGACCCCCTTCAAAGTTTTTAAATTTTGACATGTCATAAAACTTCGAAATACTTTGAATCGTGACAATTACTGAGGCAAGTTGCGCCTATCTCGCGTAGTCTGTTGCAAGCTATTATAATTTTTTATGCGCAACTGGCGGCGACTGTTAGTATTCTATTCTAGGCTATAAATAATCCTTTGTGAACCGACTATAATTCTTTACTTTTGCTTTAATCTTCTGAAAAAACTCCATTGAGCTTTTTCGATCCCCTCCGACCATCTCCTCGACGTAATGGCACCCAGGAAGACCGCCGCCGACAAGGGGAAGAGTGTTGCTGAACCTTCGACTCATGCTCTGCCGATCCGTGTGCCACAGTATGCGCCTCCTTCTTCTTGACGAGAGACGGCTAACCCTACTCTGGAAAGTTACCAAGAACGAATAACTTTTGACCATGGTGGCCGACTTGATATTGATTGAATTACGCCCCTCTTCTTAGTGTGTTTGGTGCATCACAAACTCTGCGCCACCCTTATTAGGATTTGGTTGCTTATTTGAGCACTGTTCGTACTTACGAACCGTGTTGCATATGCTGTTGCGCAACTCAGTTGTTGTGCGATCAAAAAATATTGTGCAACCAAGATGTGATGCAATCCAGTATGTAGCGCAACCTAGGATATTGTGCGACTTAATTTTTGTGCAATATAGTGTCGCGCAACCCAAGTTATCGCACAACTCAGAATATTGCACAACTTAATTGTTGCACAAACTAGGATGTTGCGCAACCTAAAATGTCGTACAACCCAGAATGTCACGTACCTCAGGATGTTCCGCAACTTAATTGTTGCGCAACCCAGAATGTTGCGCAACCTAATTATTGCTCATCATAAAGTTGCATACTCTTGTTTTTTCTAACTTTGTTCATGTTTTCTTTGCAATTGATCTCAGGGGAGACCCTAATGCTGAAAGATTTGCTTCAGCATTTAATGACCCAGAGTATAAATATAAATTATCTCATGTTACATTTCCTCAGTATGATGGCCCTGAAGCACGAAAGACCATCCTCGTGCCCCAAGAAAATCATACCCTGCTGAGTTTAATGAACGGAGAACCTCTAGAAAGTCTTGATAGTGTGGTCCACAAGAAGCCTGCCTTCCTATTTGGGGATGCCATCAAGAAGACTTCCCAGCCCAAGACAAGAAAAGAGGAGAGAATATATAAATGTGGAGACAAACTCATATACCTCACAGAAATATCGAGATCTATGGCTTTATCCCAATATGAATTTTTGAGCTATCCCCTAAGAATGTCATGGGATCTGACTCCAATCCAGCAAGCAAGAGTCGGAAGAATCTGTTATAGAATGGGTCCGCAGCACAAGGACATCTTTTATAGTACTTCTGAGAAATACAACACTCACTTGAGAGGTTTGAAACCAGGCTGTATTCCTTCCGAGGATTCCTCTCTACTCCTTCCAGTCAGAGTACCCAATTTGCAAAGGCATTTGCAAAGGCTGAAGGAAGATATCCAGATCGCAGTATGCGTATGACAGGTCTGGTTAACCCAGATATGAAGCATTGGAGTAGCTTAACTATCTGGATTTTGGATCAGTTTAGGGACAGACTCCTCGATCTAGATCTTTATAATGCTATCTGGACTACAGTCTTCGACATTCGCCAGAACACTAATATGTTTCTGGCTTTAGTAGAGAGATATAACAAATGTACTGGAACTTTCATGACCCCCCATGGAGAAATGGGATTTGTACTCCATGAGATGAGATATCTCTCTCGTCTTCCAATGGGCGATAATCCATACTGTAGAAGCATGGAAAAGAATAATAAATTCTTGTGCGGCCAGAAACTCCATGCAGCTCAGAACTTGGGGGGTCTTATGCGGCTCAAAAATCCCTCAGAGCTTAATGCGCTTCAGAAAGCTTTATGCGGCTCAGAAGGAGCCACGTGGCCTTATGCGGTTCAAAATAGGCCTATACAGCTGGCCATAATTACTCCGTGCAGCTGGCCATTAATGCTATGATATAAAGTGACAGCAATGATGGCTATGACATAAAGAAGACACGCAACATGCTCATAAAAAGACGAGAAAATCTTTATGACAGCTGCACAGTTCACCAATTCCAAGAAAGTTCTTTATGCGGATCGCCTGTGTGACCTTCATATGGCTCGATTATGAGGCCACCCTCATGTGGCTCAGTTATGAGGCCATCCTCATGTGGTTCGGTTATGAGGCCACCCTCATGCGGCTCGGTTATGAGGCCACCCTCATGCGGTTCGGTTATGAGGCCACCCTCATGCGGTTCGGTTATGAGGCCACCCTCATGTGGCTCGGTTATGAGGCCACCCTCATGCGGCTCGGTTATAGGGCCATCCTCACGTGGCTCAGTCATGAGACCACTCTCATGCGGCTCAATCATGGGGACAGTCTTTCATGCGGTTCAGCCAGGATACACCATTCATGCGGCTCGCAACATAGCTGCAGTTGGAACACGTGGCAGAAGTTGACAAAGTCTTAAAAAACTCGGATTTATTGCAACCAACAGATCATAACAGTTCAGATTTATTCCAACCGACATAACCGTCCAGATTTATTACAAAAATAGATCAAGATTAATCTTAACCAATCTCCAACTGTCCACTTCTCAAGGCGCAGTTACAAGGATGTGGCCACGTGGCTGTACACCCCACTCATCACAAACTCGTATAAATAGCATGGGATCATTCCTTTGCACACACTCAGAGCAACACAGAGACAGATCCGAGCAGAGAGAGAGCATTTCTTCCGGAGCCGAGGTTGCATTCGATCGTCCAAGGAGTAAGGCAGAGTTGATAGCACTTTTCCGAGCCTCTACCGTTACCCCCAGAATCCGAATTAAAAATTATACTTAGATTGCTTTTCCTAGGTTTTGTTCCTAGGCTCTCTTTGTACAAGCAAGTTTGTAATTATGAATTAAAGTTCAGTCCTCCCATAAAAATGTTCTGTTATTTGATAATCTATGGCAAACATGATGGCTACTCAGTTGGGGACTAAATTCTCCACTGCTGAGAAGTTGGTAATGCAATTAGACGCAGCCAAACTCGGCTCCACGCAACAGATGCTGGTTGTTCGTTTCGACCAGTAAGCTTTGAAGAGATGCTCTCCGACGGGAGCACTAGTCCAGTCTAGAAGCGAGCCTGCACGAAGAAGGCCCGCAGGGAGTGGAGGCCCAAAACTACTACTCCTCTCCAAGCTCTGGAAGAAGTGTTCTCTGCTGCCCAAGACGGCAAAGAAGACTCACGTGCGGCCCGACTTCAGGCCGCAGAGGACCCACTGTCACCAAGTCTGGCAAAGGAAAGCACTACGATACTGGACTTGCGGGGGCAAATGGGAACTCTATGCGGTCAAAGAAGAAACCGCATAAGGGCGCCAGCCGTATGAAGGCTCATGCGGCCACCAATCTCAGCCGCATGGAGAAGACTCATGCGGCTACCAATCTCAGCCGCATGGAGAAGGCTCATGCGGCCACGAGCTCCAGCAGCATGCAGTCTGCTAATGTGGCCACTAATCTCAGCCGCATGGAGACCGCTCATGCGGCTACCAATCCCAGCCGCATGCAGCATGCTTATGTGGCCACCAAGCCCAGCCGCAGGGAGATGGCTCATGCGGCATCCAATCCCAGCCGTAGACCATCTGCCCTATACGATTCGGGTTCCGTCTTCGACCGCCTCTCATGCGGTCTAGACCTCAGATGCTCCCAGGAAGTTATGCCAGACTCTGTGCGGCACAGCTTGGACTCTTCCTACTATGCGCCCTTGGATGCTAGAGCAAAGAAGTGTAGGACAGCACGGGCTCGTCGAGCTCAGTCAGCTGTCCTAACTTCTGACCATCAGGGAGTACCACTAACTGTTACGCGGGCTCTGATGGAAAGTTGTACAAAACTACCCGTGTCCAGCCCCCGGTGGCTAACGGACATGGTGGTTCTCAAGAGTCTCCCAACAATGATCAGGGGCAAGTACTTTCACTAGCCCCACGTCAGGGAGCAAACATGATACCAACGCACTCATGTGCTCGGTACTGGGCCCACAAAACGAGTGTAAAGGTTGCTCGAGATGCACTTGACTTGCGTGATGTGATCCTTCACAAGCGCAAGGAAAGAGAAGAAACCTTGGTGTGTAGAGAGTCCTTCCATGGACATCACTGCACTCAAGTTATTATCAAATACTACTACAACAAGACAGCAGTACAAGAGGACCGGCAGTCCGTCTTCCAACGACTGCAGCAGCCAGGACCGGTCTTAGAACAAAGCTCGGGAGACGAGGTGCTTCCTTTCGCCTCTTGCAATTCTGTCCGAAAGTCCCTACCGGCAAGGGAGAAAAGAAAGTAAATGTCTCCAGCCCGATGATCTCAACTAGTGTGGCTAAAAACTCTCATCCAAGCGGTTGTCCACAACCACCACATGAGGAGTTTATCAAGGCACCCACTCGAAGACGAAATATTCAACACTTGGAGATTCGTCATCTACATCCCTGGGGGTAGCTGAAGCTGGGGGTAGCACTCCCGGAACATCCACAAAAATTGGTGTTCCAAGAAGATCAACCTGGGGAGATAATCCCCCCAACAGATGCAGCAGATTATGACATCCCTGAAGACGTCCACAAGTGCCAAGATGAGGCAACCTCCTATGCAGGGGGTGGCACTTCCTATGAGTCGGAACCGGAGGAGAACATTCCCACATACCCCGACGACTTCTCTATTCGGGGGTATGATTCGGAGAGCACATCTTCTACAGTTCCTTCTACTACCCCTCATGTGAGAACAATATTCATGACTAAAAATAATCAAGACGGTCCTAGTAATCGACAGCGCCTCGATACTCTTGAGGCCATACTTCATACCTTGGTTAAGTCAGTAGACAAGATCAAGCGGCCCTACTGGATCTCCAACGAAGGACGCCTGGCCAAGCAAGCTTGGGTCCCGCCGTCAATACGGACTCTAACACAACCGTACCAACCCCGGGCGACAATCCACCCGGAATGTCGGCTCCTACTGCTGCAGAAGAGGCCAAGAAGGCGAGAAGAAAAGTCCAGGAGCTCTGGGCAATGTTTCAGGCCCGAAAAAACTCTCAGGACCTCAGGATACGACAGCCGTATCCCGCTGCATGGAGAGATATCCCCTTCCCTCCTCGATACAAACCATTCAACATCAACCCTTATGACGGGAAGACATCTGCAAGCCAATACGTGACCTACTTTGAGGTCACACACTACAAGAAAAGTGATATTTTACGACATTGAGATTAAGGCATGCTTAAATAAGTGTGCCGTAAATAATTAATTTACGACATGCATTGCACTGGACGTCGTGGAAAACTAAAAAAATAATTTGTTATACTTATTTAGGACATACATTGAATGCCGTAAATATTATTTTTATTTACGGCGTGCATTGAACGTCCTAACATCTGTGAAAAAAATAGCGGGACGAATCCGCGCCCAACTATTCACTTTTCGTGTAATGTTTTTCAAGCCTTCTCTAAGCTCTCTCTCGAGTGCTCATATACTTGAGGCCTTCCTCTACATCCCCCCTTCCTCTCCTCCTCCTCCTTCATTCCAGGCTCCAGCACCTCTCTCCCTTTCCTCCTTCTCCACCATCGTGGCCCACGACAACTACGATGACTCCCTCGGCTCCGCCGTAGCCTTCGACGAGCCCCCCCGGCTCCGCCGAAGGACATAGGCCCTGCCTCCTCCAAGGTTCTACTATCCTCTATTTAAAACCCTAATTTTTGGTTAAATCTGACTGAAGATCGGGGATAGAGAGGTCGAAGGTTAGTTGATGTGGTGAATCGCGGAATGACTCCTAGATCTGACTGAAAATCGAAGACAGAGAGGTTGAAGGTCAGTTGTTTAAAACCCTAATTTTTTTGTTAGATTTGGCTAAAAATAGGCATCGGCATCGCGGAATGACTCCTCCGGGAAGCTGAACTCATAGGACGTCTACTGTCCCGATTCTCCAATGTTGGACACCACCTCCTCCTTCATATCTGCCTCCCTGGATGCGACTCCTATATAGCCAAAAAAAGACTTCATCATGGGTGGCTTTTTCTCCTATTATATACTTCAATTGCTGACCATATTTATGTGCTATCTACTTTTTATGCTCTGTAGTTCATCATTTCATCTGATTCATGTGTATTTGGATGACCTTTGCAGAATGGACAGAACTTTTAGTCTTTTAGTTATGCTCTACTCTTTGAATGACCTTTACAGAATCTCAACAGGTTCACCTTTATTTAACTTGCTTATTTAGAAATTGAATTTGTTTTAGTTTTATGGAGAAATTCTAATAGAAATGACCATGTGGCTCACCATTTTGTGGGCTTCAAATATTTGGGAGTAACATCATAAAAAAATTGAGATTGGGATATTCTCAATAAATCAGGGAGGATTATTTTCTATCAAAGGAAAGATAAATTAGAAGTTCCATTCCAATTTTGGAACTCAATAGTTGTTATTCAGAGAGTAGGAATCGATTTGTTGAACTTGGTGCTTGGTTTAATGTTCAATGGTGATGACAGCAAGGTCAAATGCCTTTGAAGATAATTGGCACCTAATTAGGGTGCAAATATTGTTTCATGAATAGTAGCACCCCATTATGCTTTATAGAATGTTGTGTAGTTTATAAGCAGCTTTTACGAATATTATATAATTGTTTTAATTTATATTGGATAATTTGGATGTTGGAACATGAAAATTTTAGTTAGTGAATGTGCAGCTTGCATCTTATTATTGTGTTTTTAATTCTATTAGGGTGGGCGGTGTTCGAAATAATTAGACTGCATTCCCTTCATTACTATGATATCAGTATCTCTGAAAGGAGAGCAAGGGAAAAGCTAATATAAGAATAAACCAAAGGCAATACACACTCGTTTTAGTTCTAATTGAACACTTGGGAACTAGATTGTTAAGATTCATTTCTTGCTCTCTAGTTTAGTAGATATTTTGCTATTTTTCACTTTAGATTTTGTCTTTGATTCTGGTTGTTGGTATCTTGACTCCCACGTGTAATGTTTGCATTCCTTATGTTTTTTGGCAGCTTTTCCCTGCTCCAACACTGACATTGGTAATTTTCTTGCACACTGCAAACTGAGCTAGCTTAAACAAACATTTTTTTTGTCTTCCACTAGTAATACCTATCAGCCAGAAAAATATGATATAATCTTCACATTTGTTTGTTTGTCACCCATTACTGGTAACATGTGATTTTCCCTGCTGCAGCAATAATACATCATCGTTTCATTTTCTTATCTTAGTTCCTTCATGTTGTTTACAATGTTAATAATTATTAACTGTATCATGTTATTACTAGTTAGTCTTTTGCTATTTTTTCTGAACATATTCATTTTTATAGTTCTAGTTCCTTTATGTTGATTTTGTTTGTAAGAAGCCTGGCGCTCGTGTGCTCTACCTTGGAACTGCTTCGGGTACTACAGTTTCTCATGAATCAGACATTGTTGGACTTGTACTCTTTCCCATTTTCTAGATACTTTCCTCATCTAGACAACTTAGCAGGGTTGTTCATTAATTCAATGGGCCCAAAATCTGAAACAGTAAAAGGTACTTCCCATGTTGCTGGCCTTCTGAGTCTATTTTGTACCAAATGGCTTGACGAGAATTTATAGGATAGACTTCTGGTTAAAGTGAGCTATAAATTGTCTCATTCACCCTATCATCTAAATTTTTGTGCATATTGCTACTTGTTGAATTTCAATTTTTATCTACATTTTGTTTTGTTTTACATCACCTAAGCAGTGCTCGGCCTCCTGATAAGTGACATAATGTTTTATCCTGATCATGAAAGGTCTACTTTGCGCTCATCCATGCTATATTTTTTGTTTCTTCTATGTGTAAAGTTGAGTCATAATTGAACACATTTGCTATCATTGATACTATCACTGAGCACATTTGCTTGGTAATCAAAATTGGAACTGATACTATCACTGAGCATATTTTTTGTGGTTCAACAAGTGGTAGAGTCCATCTAGTCAATGGACCACTCTCCTGCTGGCAATAGGCTCTTAAGATCTGGTTCAATTTGAAGCAAAACCTACTGACAAGTGGTCTGTAGCTGTCCATTTGAAGCAAAACCTTTTGAAGCAAACTTTTTGCTTAATTTCTAATGCTCACTGTCTATTAATGGAGAACACAAGTAGTTAATGAAGGAGAATTGGTTCGTCGAAGCGAGCTACACCTAAAAAAGTAAAATATATTGGCAGATCTCTGGTGTTCTTGATTATCTTAGAGATGTAAGGTTTGTTCTTTAGAGTAACGAAGAAGAGGCTGGCAAAGCTATGCTAGAACTGCTTGGGCAAAGTGACTCAAGTGAGGAGTTAGAACTTAAAGCTTTTGAAGTTGCAATAGTGAATTTGAATATTCTCTCCTAAATCCATTTTAGTAGAATACCTCAACATGTCTCTGGAAACTTGGTATGTTGTTGAGTACTATTTTTAATATTCTATTACTGCTACTACATGAAGATGTCTCTGACATTTTTATTGATGTCATTAATAATAAATGACATTACTGCTATCTTTACTATTCCTTGCACCAGATATGTGACCGATCATCTCTACTACTCATTTTTATTTGATTTCCTAATTTAGGGCATGTTTGGTAACTTGAAAGTGGGCATGGATTTCCAAAGTTTGTATGTATATATGAATTTTGGACCACATTCTGAAAAGTGCACTCCTAGGTTTATCCTCTGAACCTTTACTTTGTTTCATATTCTTAGTTTGGTTTCTAATATGTATATATGGTTTTGGTTGTGATACCCTGGGATTTGGTTTCAGATATGTTTCGTACTCTGATACTTTAATGCTTCGCTATATGATATGGTTCCTGATACGTATATGTAATGTTTCACTCTATGATACGGTTCCTGATATGTATATGTTGATCCTCTGTTCTGTTTGATTTCTGATTTGTTCTTCCAACATGTACCTGGTTTTGGTAATGGCAATGATGAGGCATTAGTCTGAGTAGCTTTCTATGACTGACATAAGTCAGTTGTGTGCTTTATATGATCTGGAGCTTGGTTTTTAGCCTAGTTATAATTCTTGGTAGAAGTTTGCAAAAAAGTTGAACTATCATTTCATTTCAATCTATTAAACACTATTCAGGATAAAAGTTATGATATGTGGTGGTAAGTGGGGAATATGCACATTAATACAATTGCTTGCCTGCCAAAGTAAAATACACGTGTCTCCTGTATCAGTTCAATCATTACCAAAAGATTATCAAACACAATTTAAAATAATTTTCTGTAGTTTATGATTAATTTCTAATCGCTTCATGTTTGAATCATTACCATCAGGAAACCCATGAAGATCCACTCACGATCTCGTGCAAGGCGTGCTATGGAGGCAAAAAGGAAAGGACGTCGTTCTGGCTATGGTAAACTGCAATAAAAAGTTTGAATGTGTGGAAGGATGCTTACTCTTTGATGCCTATTTACTAATGTTACTCAATATTGCAGGTAAGCGCAAGGGTACAAGGGAAGCTAGGCTACCAACAAAGATCCTTTGGATGAGGAGAATGCGAGTTCTGAGGCGTTTGCTTCGGAAATATCGTGAATGAAAGAAAATTGACAAGCACATGCATCATGATATGTATATAAAAGTGAAGGGTAATGTCTTTTACAATGTTTCCAACCCGGGTATGCCTATTAAATTGTCTATTTATATCATTCTAGTTTTACATGGACACAAACATGTGGATGCTTGATGCTTCACACCTGTAGATATATAAATATTAATGTTGATATTGCTCCAGTCAGTGAGTATAAATATTCATGTTGTTGATGCCTTATGCATATCAGTTAGGTCCTGAGCTTCTGCATTTTGGTGTGGTATCACCACTTGGTTGCTAGGCTCGATATCCAGGTAACCATGCTTGCTCCATATAAAGCAAATTTCATCAGTTAACACATGTTATGCTCACATTCTGTTTGGTTCAGATACTGTTTATGCTCATATTCACATGTAGTTTCAGTCCATGTACATTTAGTTGTTGCAAATTGGTTCAGATTCTGTCTATATTATGCTCATATTCAGTTCACATGTAGTTTGCTCCATACTAATGGTGTTATTCATCTGTACCAAACATGCCCTAAACTTTGGGTTCATGAAGTAATTTCCAGTTTACATGCATCATGACTTCAAACATGATACATCCACCTAATGATGAATGTAGCTGCCAATCCAGCAAAAGCTCTGAGGCCTAGATTTTTATAAAGAACATAGATTGCAAGAGAAATTTGGACATGCAGCATCCATACTACGTTTGCATACCACATGACATTTGTGATTCTTGGGATATCAACACATGTAGTTGATTATTTCTCCACTGGTATGGTTCTGCCAATATTGATTAATTTGATAGATACAGGCCTTTTTTTGTATATGTGGGATATTAAGGCTGCTCTTAGGCGAAGCAGAGTTTGATATTGAAGTGTCATTAGGATAATTTAGCCTTCTATGTTATTATGTCCATTCCACATTATGTTTGTCATGTATGGTTTTTGCAGAAGACATACCGGTGGCCGCCTGAGAAGGGGCATGATATTCGCAAGTCATTCAAACAAATGGGCGCCAGGTGATACAAATTGTAGCTTGTCAGTTTCAGACCCTTCCTATGAGTGTTTTGGTATGAAAGCTTCAATTTGCTAGTTAACCTGTGGGATCAAAATATCAAAGTTGATGCATAATATTATCATAACCAAAACCATAGACAAAACCATAGTGTTTTGGTATGAGTGTTTAAGAAGGGGAGGGATTATCTTATCATAACCAAAACCATAGACATGTCCACAAGTCTACATATAGATTATCTCCTCTGGCTTAACTCTAAGAACTCCTCATCAAAAAAGTTGTGTGCAAGACTAATGGAAAAAAATATGAACATTGCAGTCTAACTTATACACTGATGAATGGTTGAATCTGGAACTGAGTTGGCATATGTAAACTGATGAATGGTTGAATCTGGAACTCGTATACACTGTCTTGAATTTGGGAACTGGAAATTCAGAGAACTTGATATCTCAGTTTTCATTGAGAGATTGATATCTCAGTATTCATTGAGAGATTGATATCTCAGTTTTCATTGAGAGATTGGTATCTCAGTTTTTATTGGGAGATTGGTATCCCAGTTTTCACTGAGAGGTTGAATTCAGTTTTCCTGAGAGTATAAACATTTGGACCTGGGAGCCTTAACTGTTGGTTGTTTGAACATTATATTTTACCATGTATTTCTCTGTCATGATGTTCTCAGGAGCTAATTTAAGCTCGAGTGGTTATGTAGGCTGCCATGTAGATGACTTTACAAACATTTGTTACACCACCATACCAAAGTATAGGACTGTTAAACCCCAGTCTTGAGTTTTCTGATTAACTGTTAGCTGCATAAGTTTTGGAAGTAAGGTTGTAGACAGGATGATGTATTGGGTGCAAGTGAGGTTGGGTTTTATTTATCAGTACCTTAGTAATTGATGAACCTGAAAATCTTTATCATAGTCCCATTCAATTTCCAGGTTCCTGATCAATCCCAAACTTCTTCATAAACCTGACATTCAATTCCTAAACTGCTATGACAGATAGTTGGGGACTATTGCAGTTGATTAAACTGATGGGTTGCTGCTGTAGAATATTTTCTTAACTTGTCTAAACAAAGACTAGTCATGTTCTTTTGAGAGTCTGTATTAAGATGTCAGGAATGACATTTCTGGACTGTTTAGATCAGTCCAGTTAGGACTATATTGTCATAGCTAAACCTGTAATGAAATATCAGTAATAAACTGAGATTAGTCTCAGGAAAAACCTGGAAATGTGGGTATCTTTGTCTATTCAAACCTTTTTTAGACAAAAAATGATAGATATTTAACCTGTATATATGGATCCAGACCGGTCATCATCTGGAACTGGATCCAGAGATCAGGAGATGACATGATACAAAAACAAAATTTATTGTATACATATATAAACATATAAACCTGTGTAACATAAATATATGTCAGAAATTAACGAAATGTCTGTAGATTGCATAATCAAGATGCTCATATCAACTACCTCTTTTGCTTTTGTGTAGGTTGCAGACATGGGATGAGAGATTGTCAGACAGAGGGCAGGTTATGCTGGAGAAGATGGTGGGCTAGTTGTTGTTCGACATTATGTTTTGATGTATAAATTTTGGGTTTGGATCATTAGATATTAATGTTTAAGTGAAAGTTTGCTTTTTCGTAATTGCTACATAAATTTTGGATTTAGATCATTAGATATTATTGTCTAAGTGAAAGTTATGCTTTCTCGTATTTGCTGGATAAACTTAGGATTTGGATCATTATATATTATTGTCAAAGTGAAAGTATTATTTTTCGTAATTGTTGGATCATTTGATATTATTTTTCGTAATTATATCTTGTTGGATCAATGACGCTTTGTTCTTTTGTGGTTTGTTGTCAATGGTAAAATTGATTACTATTAAAGCATGATTTGTTTTTTTTTAAAAAAAAATTGAAGAGAAATTAAGGCGTGCATAATATGTCCTAATTTGTGTATTCAGTACTTTTTACGATATACGTTATATGTCATAATATCTGTGCATTAAAGAGTAATTGATGTCTAGTTATACTTTCCACGACATACATTAAATGTCGTAATTTATTGTGTATACACGGCATCCATTGCATGCCGTACAAACAGTGTATTCACGGCATACATTGAACGCCGTAAAAACTAGTGACTTTTTACGACGCGAGCAAATACGGCTTTCACTGCGGCATACATTGAACGCCGTAAAAACTTTTACGGCATACTTTGCACGCCGTAAAAACCAATATTTCTTGTAGTGACAACAGATCCTCTGCCGTATGACGATGCCATCCTTACACAATTGTTCGTTGGGGCATTGGAGGGAGTCGCATTCGACTGGTACCATAATTTATTCGACAACTGCATCCATTCCTTCGCCGGCTTCAAACATAAGTTCTTAGAGATGTTCTATGAGGTGGGACAAGATGTGACCATGTCTACCCTTATGGACGTTGTTCAAGGAGAGAAGGAGCTGACAGGGAACTACATTGAGCGGTTTCGCCAAACCGCGATGAAGTTACCCTCCGGTAACCCGGACTCTTCCTTAATTAAAATTTGCCAAAAGAGGCTGCTCCCCACAATCAGCCTCTAGATGGGCGAAAGTCAATTTAAGGACTGGAAGACTTTCATCATCAGCACCACTAGCGCAGAAGCCAAGATGAAGAAAGCTCGCCAACTGGGATTGTACATCTCGGATATGGAGGACAAGGGCAAACGCCCTAATGCCAACAACAACAACGGCGGTAATTCCTCCAACAACCGAGTCAACAGGGGCAAACAGGCTATGGTGGCCGACACAGCCCAGAAGCCTGAACCGAAACAGTCAGAAAAGCAGTGGCCGCAGATGACTTACTCCTTCGAGGATAGTCATGTCAAGCCCCTCTTCGATATGCTCTTACAAGGAGACAGAATTTAGCTCCCTCCGCCAAGGTGTGAACCTCGACCTGCAGAGATGGAGAGCCCCAAGTACTGTCACTACTATCGCTACGCCCACCATGCTACAAAAGACGGCTTCCAATTGAAGCGGTACATCCAGAACCTCATCGACTCCAAGGTCCTGGCCATTGATTTCGAGGAGGTGACGGTCGCTGCCAACATGGTGTCAATCCAATTTGGCAGCTTCCCGTCGACGAGGACCCAAGACGGCATAGTACCCATCCCCCGGGCAAAAATAGATGTCGCTAATCTCCCACCTCCCCGAGACCAGGCTGCTGGGCTGGTACCCCTCACCACATTATGAAGGGAGGTCATGTGGGTCCACCCGGACTTAGTATCTGAAGTAACCCAGCCAATATCACCCTCTACTGGCAAGAAGAAGGGTGGGAAAGTCAACTCCTGTCGCACAATCTCAACCGACGTCGAAGAAGCGACAGCTGTCGTTACCCGGTCTGGTGTACAAACTCAACCCATTCCGGGTAACTCGGCTCAAGAACGTTAGTCGGCCACTGCTGATACCCCAGGACCTTCTCAGCCTCCGTCGGCCGATAAGCCTAAGCCAAAGGAGACCCGCTTTGTCAAGCCGCTCCGGAAAGTCACGCCTTAGGGGCTGAAGAAGCCCTACAATTTTGACATTTTGGCACAATTTGCCAACATACCAGCCAAATTATCATTATATGAGCTCCTGAGACTTTCCAAAGATGTTCACGTTGCACTGAGCGAAGCACTCCAGAATGTCGATGCATATCTGGCTCAGGTCAAGCTTACCGGGGAGAGCTCGCCGACGGATCTCCAGGACAGCGCTTGCACGGGTGCAATGCCCAACATTGTGTTCACTCTGCAGTACATGCTTATCAAGACCAACCTGCACGATCGCCCTCTGTATATACTGGATACATCGGCGACATCAAGGTGGATTGGATGCACATTGATCCCGGTTCTTCGATAAGCATTATTCCGAAGAGCTTGCTTCACCTCCTGCGCATCCTTATGCATCTGTTGACTCCTACCAGCACCACCATCAGCGATTTCAATTCTGGGAGAAGCTATCCCATTGGGAAGATTCGCCTGAAGTGCCAAATTGGCGACCTTCAGTCGGAAGTGATCTGCTATGTCATAGACGCAGATACCTCCTACAATATTCTCCTGGGGCATCCGTGGATACATGACTATATGATCGTGCCCTCCACATTGCACCAGTGTTTCAAGTACGTCGACAAGCACGACTTCATAAAGACGGAATTTGCCGACATCGATCCTTTTAAAGCGGTCGAATCCTATTATTCTGACTCTTGCTTGTATGAGAAATCAAAGAGGCACCTGATCAAGGAGGATGTTCAAGAGCAGACGGAGGCCTTTGCAGGGCCTGAGGAACCCTTGATAATCCATCTCCAACCCTGCAAACAAGGCAGGACTGTACCTCTTACAGCCACTCTGCGTAGAGAAGCAACTAGTCTCCCGGTGCTCACTGCACAAAAGGAGCAGATGACAATCCGAATGCTAAGGTCTGGCCAAGGGCCGAGACCCACTACAGAGCCACTGACAATCAGGCGGCCAAGAGCCGGCCAACGACAAACATAAGAGATCAATCCTTCTGATAAGCCAATGACGATTCGTCTTCCCAGGACAAGTCGACAGCCAAGCGCTAAGCCGGGGACTGCTAGCGAGCCAATAACTCCACGTCCAGTACCAAGCACTAAGCCAGGGATCGCTAGTGCACCAACGACCCCACGTTCAGCACCACCCATGGAGCCCCTGATGATCAAGCCGCCCAGGTC
Organism: Iris pallida; assembly: GCA_029216955.1. Lineage (NCBI taxonomy): Eukaryota > Viridiplantae > Streptophyta > Magnoliopsida > Asparagales > Iridaceae > Iris > Iris pallida. Next base: position 19,029 of record JANAVB010034727.1, on the reverse strand, counting down.
ATCCTTCCAGTCTTCATTAATAAAGGGGTGGCTGAAGAGGAATTAGACCAAGCCAAGTATATGGCTTCCCACACTGATGTTCCTTCTGCTGATGATGTAATCCTACCTGAAAAGATACCTTACTTTATCAATAAAGGGCTATCTTTGAACTACCTCGAGCTTAATAAGCTTTGTATAATGTATGCTATGGAACACGGTATAGGCACCAATCTACACACCCAAGTGACAAATGTCCATACCGCGAACCAACTCACTCCCGTGGAAGGCGCTTGCTTCATAGTTGAAGCAGTGGATCATCCAATCATCTTCGGCCGAAAGAATAATCCACAGCCCTTCAGATAGAAGAAGTTGATTTGGAACCCGACACCGGAAGACTGCCCCTTTATCTGTATAGCTTCCGATCCAAGTACCTCATGCAGAAACAGGGGTATGATATGGAGACTACGCCAGGCTTGAATTACGGCACCGGCTGACGATTACCTTTGCAATTGTCGGTCCCGGCTGGAAAACCACAGGATTACTACAACAAGACTAGATGTGGTCTAGGCTATGTTAAACCCGCAACGACTCCTGAAAGCTCAGATGAGGAATATGACTGGCATTCACATTCAACCAATCACCCACTTCCGATTCGGATGTCAGCGTCGGGGACATATTCAGGCAAGTTTGGTCTGTCAATATGGCATTTGCTGACGCCTATGAAGAAGGCAAAGATGTACCCGAGCTTCTCAAGTTAGAGCCTTGGGTTCAAAAGCTAGATGTGCAGTGGAAGAAGGAAGATGAGGTCATGCAAGTTGACCTCGACGATGAATCCTCTCCAAAGCCAATCTTGGTCAGTAAAAGCCTGATAGACGAAGAGCGGGAGTCACTTTTGTAACTCGTCAGAGAGTACATTGATGTGTTCGCCTGGAGCTATGAGGACATGCCAGGGTAAACCCCGAGGTTGCTCTCTATAAACTTAATATTCATCCGGACGCAAAGTCGGCCAAACAACAGCAACGATGGTTCTGCCCGAACATCATGAATTCTATTGAAGTTGAGGTCAACAAACTGATAGCCAGCAGCTTCATCCAGGAGGAACAACATCCAGACTGGTTCGCCAACATAGTACCGGTCCTCAAGAAGAATGAAAAGATCCAAATTTGCATCGACTTCTGGAATCTGAAGGAAGCATGTCCTAAGGATGAGTTCCCTCTTCCTATTACGGACATAATGATCGACAACACATGTGGCTTTGTGCGCATGTCGTTCATGATTGGCTTCTCAGGATACAACCAAATCAAGATATTTCCTGACCACTAAAAGCATACATCATTCCGAACGCCAAAATGGTGTGTACTGCTACGCAGTCATGTCCTTTGGTTTAAAGAATGCCGGTGCCACATACCAATGAGCTATGAGCGTCATCTTCAGAGATCATCTCGTAAGATCGTGGAGTGTTACGTCGATGACATTGCCGTCAAAAGCCGCTCTAAGGAAGATCATCTGCATGATCGGAGGACAGTATGTGACCTGATACTAGCGCACAACTTGAAGATAAACCCCACCAAATCCTTCTTGGGCGTATCTAGCAAAAAATTCTTGGGTTTTATTATTGCCGCCCAGGGAATCCATATAGACCCTGAGAAAACGAAGGCAATCATGGAGATGGGCCCTCCCGAGAAATCTTCGAGAACTCAGAGGCCTTCAAGGGAGGCTAGCCTATATCAGGAGGTTTATCTCTAACCTCTCTGGGCGATGTCAACCATTCACCCACCTCATGAAGAAGGGTGTCTCCTTCGTATGGGATGAAGAGTGCCAACGTGCCTTTGACAACATTAAAGAATATCTATCGAATCTCCCAGTCCTGGTGGCCCCGGTTGCTGGAAAACTATTTCTACTCTATGTACGAGCGATGGAGCATTCCCTCGGTGCTCTACTAGCACAAAACAATAATGCAGGGCATGAACAGGCTATCTATTATCTCAGCCGAATGATGATAGGACCTGGGCATAGATACACTGTCGTAGAAAAGGAATGTCTCGCTCTTGTGTTCTCTATTCAGAAGACGCGATACTATGTTACAGGACAGACCATCCACGTCATATCACGAGTCAACCCTCTTAGGGTTCTCAAGACCAAACCAGGTGCACTCAGCTCTCGCCTTGCTACTTTTGCGATACTGTTGTCCCTTTACCACATGATCTTGTCCTACAGAAGGTTGTTAAGGTCAAGCTCTGGCAGACTTTTTAGCAGCCCATCCAGGTTCGGAGTCAACCAGAATATACGAAGAAATCCCAGACGAGGTCGCCAATTCAAATAGGCTTCCCATAATACCGTCCGACGAATGTTCTTTGATGGTGCTTCAAGAGCCGGGCCCAAGGGCAATATCGTCGTTGGGGTCGGAGTGGTACTGATTTCTCCTTCTGGCTTGGTGATCAATCGGGCATAATCACTCACAAAACCTTGTTCAAACAACGTGTCTGAATACAATGCCTTGGTCATCGACCTCCGACTTGCGAAGGAACTGGGGGTAGAGTACCTGGAAGCATACGGCGATTCACAGTTAATCGTCAATCAGATCCGGGGTTCATATAAAGTTCGCCATGAAGACATGATCCTCTATCATCAAATAGCAATTGATCATTACGTCCCTGAAAGGGTTCTTCATAGAACATGTTTCCTGACTCCGGAACATTCAAGCCGACGCCCTAGCAGGACTGGCTACTTCTCTAGCAGTCCCAAATTATACTCATCATTTGGTTGACGTAATAGGCCATGAATTGGTCTGTCCTAAGAACAACGTCCAATTTGCTGAGAGCTATTCTGCCCTGACGGTCGACGAGACACAAGACTGGAGGCTTCCATTTATCGATTTTGCAGTCTATGGTATCTTGTCGGAAAATCCAAAAGAAGCAACCTCTATCAGAATATGTTCTCTCAGATTCTTCTACGATACTGAGACAAAAATGCTGTATCGGCGATCCTATGATGGATTACTGCTTCGGTGTTTGTCAAATACAGAAGCCAAAGAAGCTGTACGCGAAGCTCACAATGGCATTTGTGGGGCCCATCAACTTGGCCAGAAATTACAAGACCGCCTTCGCCGGATGGGCTATTACTGGCCTACGATGGTGGCAGATGCGATAAACTATGCAAGAAAGTGTAAAGCTTGTCAGGTCCACGTAGATTTCATACATCAACCATCCGAGTTCCTACATCCGACGGTGGCATCCTGGCCATTTAAGGCATAGGAAATGGATATCATTGGTCCAATCACCCCACCTTCATCCAGAGGATACCGTTTTATACTTGCAATTACAGATTACTGCTTCAAATGGGCGAAAGCTGTTCTGCTTGCAGAAGTGAAGACATCAAACGTGATCAGCTTCCTGAACCATCACGTTATTTATCGCTTTGGACTACCTCGAAGGATCATCCACAACAATGGTTCACAGTTCGCGAGCCACGCTTCTATCAGTTTTGGGACAAACATCGGATCCAGAATGTTGCGTCAACACCCTACAACCCGACGGCTAATGGGTTGGCGAAAGCATTCAACAAAACTATAATTAAGCTCCTCAAGAAGTTCGTGTCCTCAAATAAACACGATTGGAATAAAAAGCTTGGCAAATACTTATGGACGTACCGTACTACAGTCCGACGGCCACTGGGAACACACCATTCTCTCTGTTGTACGGAAGTGAGGCAGTTCTTCCATTGGAGACTCAAAACCCCTCGCTTTGCATCGCCCTCACTTATCGATTGACGACGGATGATAATTACCGTCGCCGGCTACAGGAGTTGGAGGCCTTAGACGAGAAGCGTCTGTTAGCTCAACAACGAATCGAGCTTTATCAAGCGCGCATCTCTGAAGCTTTTAACAAGAAGGTTAAACTCAGAACATTCCAAGTGGGTGATCTTGTTTTGGCAGTTCGGAGGCTGATGGTTATGACTCACAAAACCGTCGGCAAGTTCCAACCAAAGTGGGAAGGCCCGTTCATCATCGAGGTTGTATTCTCCAATGGTGCATACCGTCTCGCAATACAAAATGGAGACTTGTTTATGATGCCCATCAACGACAAGTTCCTAAAAAAATACTATGTCTAAACGACATCATCCAAATCAACCGGATTGTTGAGTTATGTACCCTTAGGTACCGCTGAACTTACACTCTGGTCACTCCAAATGAATCTATATCGTGTCTTCTGAGTAGTAAGTCATGTATGATCATACCTCTGAACTTCCTCCCTAAAAGAGCATTTTCCTCATAATCTATTATCTGTGCTATCTGTGCATAAAAAAGGGTAACAGATTAATAAAATTCCCGAAACAACCACGTCGATGTCACCTCTGATTTGTTTCACTTCCATCAAAAACAAACCACCCCTTACGTAGAACTTCCACGTCCATATTATCTCTGAGTTGTTCTATGTACCCTTCGTGAAGTCCACTCCTGCCACATCCTCATTACCTCTGAGTAGGATGACTCCATTGTAAAGCCTGCATGTTTACCACGTCCTCATTACCTCTGAGTAAGTATGTCGATTTTCTCTTGACTTATTATCCGTACCCAAACCAGCGTACGCCAAGGATAATAAGCCCACAAATGTCTACAATTGACCATAAATGTCCACAGTTGACCATAAATGTCCACAGTTGACCACAAATGTTGTACTAGGTTCTCTAGTACACGCCTCTTTTCTCACAATCTCATGCCTCTGGAACCCAGCTGTTCCATGGCATTCTTTCGCCTAATACCAAAAACTTTCATGTCCACCTTACCATGGAGTCGTTCTAGGTATCTCTATCAAACTTATTATCCATACCTAAAACCAAGGTATGCCAAGGATAATAGGTCCACAGAAAGTCCCCCAGTAGGACAAACATATAATACCAAAGATGCAGTACAAGCACAACAGATAAAGATGATCCAAACAAAGTCATTTATTTAAATCAAAAGTACTACATTTTCTGGGACCACGTCCCTGTCAAAAAAATGAAGAAACATAAAGAAAGAAAGAAAAAAATCGATCATGGTTCGGTGACACAAAATTCTCGGAGTCGGTCCTTCAGCTTGGACGTCGATCGCTCAATTCACAGGGTGGCCCAGCGCTCAGCCTCTTGTATCAGCATCTCTGCATCCTCTAGATGCACATGTGCCTGCCAATAATCTTCATATTTCTTCAGGGCACGCTCCAAGGCATCTGAGGTTCGTGACCTTGTTGGTCTCCAGAAAAATTAGCTACTTGTCTTCGCACGAGGCCTGCAGCTCAGACTCTAAAGAAACCAATTTTCTCTGAAGCTGGAGGATCTTCTCCTTGGTATCGGCTATCCCACGAGAGGCGGCCTCTTACCGAGCAATGCAGTCCTCTCTGTTGCGGCTTAGTTGATCATACTTTAGCCATAAATCTCGGAGGTCCTTCATCAGAGCAGGTTTGGACGTCTCCCGTACCATCCTTACCTTTTCATGGCAGTTAAAAGGAAGACACGCTCCTGATCTATTGTTGAAGACAGATCGACTTGCCGCAGTCCTTGATACTGAGCCACCAGCTGATCAGCTTCTAGTAACTTGGGCTCCAAAGCTCGACCATCCCTGTCCCATCGGGGATGGTTCTGAGGAGTTCAATCTGGCCACGGGCACATTGACGGGCTAATGCAAAAGATGTTCCCCTCTCCACGGTAGCCTCAACCCCTCGCTTCAGGTGGCGATAGAAACTGTCAACAACGTCCTTTGATGATTCATCCAGAACTTCCAAAGAAGACGGCATCAAAGGAAGAGTAGTTGGCAGAGTTGAAGAAGATGCACCGAAACTTGACGCCCCTGCCACTAGGGAAACAAGTTTCGAGCGATAGGACGTTTGAGTAGCGGCCATCTCCTCCTTCGCAGCCCGAAGAATCCAAGACTTGGCAGGGCGGAAATGTCGACCTCCGGAGCCACATGAACCAAGGAGGGTGCAGGGACCATTTCTTCCCGTCATGGCCGTTCCACTGTCTATTCTCTCGAACTCGAACCGACAGGAGGCCCCTTGATATGAGTTGAAGGAGGAGGATGCATACTTTCTTCCACCTGATCTCCTCTGGTGAATTCTCTCCCGATGATGTCCGTCGTTGGCAGCGAAGGAGCAGGACCTGTATGTCCGAGCAACCATCGATCAGCTTAACCCGAAAGATGTGAAGATAGAGCAAATGAACCTCCTCACTAGTCAAGACTTGACTTAACTTACCAGGGGGGGTTGCTGAAGCTGAGGCTCGCTCTCAGCTATTGTATCCTCCTCACCAGCGACATCTGAACCGAATGTAGTTGGTTTCTCTGCTCCAGCTATTCCGGATGTAGACGCAATTGGGTCAGCATCACCAAGCTAGAATTTAGCAACCTCGGGGATTGGCTCAGTAGAGCCCACATAGCCCTGGGTTGAGATGTCAGCAACGGGAGGAACCTCAGCCGTCACTGGGAGAACCCTGGCGGAAATAAGATCAGCACTTATATCACTAATTAAAGTGGCTAGAGCCGGGTCGACTTTAGAGACAGTAGCCGGCTCTCGAGAATCCACTTCTCCTAACGCCTACAAAGAAAAGAAGAATGAATATATTATACAGAAAAGAAAAGCTAAAAAAGATGGTTGTAATTCGATTCACCTCCGAAACTGCATCAACATCCTCGTTTCTCTCCTTATTGATTGGCCCGCGAGGCTTGACCGCAGCCCGTTTTCGAGAGTAAGTTATGCCGCCAACAGCACCCACGCCTGCTTTGCTTTCGTGAAGGACAGTAGGGGGCTGGTCTACCACCACATCATCTGCAGGAGGAAGACAAGTCGTCAGGGTCGTCCTCCTCGTTCGCATTGATGGACTCCGAGTCTGACACATCGACTGTGTTCCCCTTCCTTTTCCTCGTCTTGGACCCTTTTGGCTTCTTCTCCAAGCTAGTACCAATAATAAAATTGGTACTTGGGTCAAAATCATGAGGGGGCTTGTTCACCATAACATGGTACAAAGCTGTCAAGTATAAAATTTGCCCTGACTCCCTAGCATCAGGCACAGAGAAGCTGGTGCGGGTGTCAACTGTGTTAAAGTAGTACCAAGCCCGAATACCGTCAAGGACACTACCCTCAAAACCCAGGCAGAAGCTGGGATTGTCCAGGAACATCTGACTGTACCCAAACTGCCGGGAGAACCGACTGGGTAAGTAAGGCTCCAAGAAGACGAGTTATGGTTGCGATATACTAGATGTGCAGGACGGATGTTCTACAACCAGAGGAGCATTTTATCGGACAAGAGGTGAGGAGCCCCAGTACCATCAATAAGTACGTCGCTCACTTCTTCATAAGTAAAATAAGGAACAGACACAAAAAAGGTATATCTGTCCACTCTCGCCAGCGCCATCCGATAGGCTGGCATAGTAATACACTCCCAGGGCATACGACGATACTGGAAGATGAAAGCATCATCAGCAGTTACGTCATCTTCTGGCCAGGCCTCATCAAAGACTGGCAGTGCATCAACACCCCCCATCAAATAATGATAGGGCAGCTTGATTCGTTCAAAGTCTTTCGCCGTATCGCGGCAATGACCTTGGACGAGAAAGTGCGGAGGCCACGGTGTATGCTGCATACCACGGCAGGAAGGAGAGCTAGTCTGGCCCTAAAAACCAGCTTCACAGCGGGGAGGATAAAGTTACGGCTGATTCTCTCAATAGAACTAGCCCCTCCCGAAACTACGAAGTTCCTCAGCCATACCATCAGAAATCCCACAAGGAGAGCCTTGTCAGACATCTGCTGGGTATCTAATAAAAATAAGTAAAAGAGTCTGATTGACTCCCAAATCTGTCTCCTGTGGTTTTTACCCTCTTGGCGGTCGACACCTGGTCCTGTACCTCCCCGGGTTCGAGGACTTCGGGGAGAAACCCGGCCTGAGGCGCCGAGCTTAAAAAGGTAACTAAGCCAGGCCTTCGTATGAGAAAGGTTCCCTTCCGAGCTGTCGATCTTCTTTTTCGACATCTGCTGGCACGTGCAGTGGTGACACAGTAATTCCCGGTAGACAGCAACAAAGCCCGGGAACCACTGCTCCAACTCTTTGAACTCTTCATTCCTGGGGGTATATGCTTCAAAGACTTCATTTCCCCAGGGCAGCCTGGAGACTTCACGTATCTCGTGGAGAGCGAGCCCCTATCCCCTCCAGGGGTAAAGAAGGTCCCCGTTCGGCAGTTGTACATTTCAAGAAGAGCCATAAAGAGCTTCTTGTTTATGGGCAGACCATAATAGGTGCCCGAATGGCATGATAGAGGCTAATCTTGCAGGAGGTTCTCGTATGTCCACAAAATCCACATGGTCATTGGTCCACGAAGGGATGGGGTTCATCCAATTTAGTAGCGCCAACCGACCAATAGGGTAGGACCTTTTCTGAGCAAGCTGGTTCATAAAAGTGTCAGCCTGAGAGAATCGGAAGTTGGAACCCTTCATATTTAAGAAGCTACCTGGGGCTAACCCCATCACGTAGCAACTGATCGGTGTCCTGCTCGCGACCACCACCCAAGTTTCTGTTATAGTGAATATCACCCACAAATCCCCTGTCGGCTAGGAGTCAAGGAGTCCACCATTTTTTTGTCCATTGGCAGCATGTTGAACTACGACAGCGGGAAGTGACGCTCTATCTGAGGAATGTGGATCGCCATCCCTTAGAAGAATAACTCCAACTTTCAGATATATCTAAACCGTTGGGGTTCTTTACAGTCAGGGCATCCCCAAAGAGGAACGTAGGTTTCAGGTATTGGCCCCCAATTTCCCCGAATTCATCATGCCCGAGTGAAAGTAGAAGGACTGGTTTTTGATATCTCTCAGCCTCTCCTCAGGTTCATATTTGGAAAACTGGTTTGACACATAATCAACTAAATGGTCGAACCTCACAGCCACAGCAGATTGGGCTCGACCTACCAAGAGTTCTCCCACAGGATTGACTGGCAACTTTACTGAAAAAGAAAAAAAAAACAAGTTAGAAGATGGCCAGAGAAAACTACTTAGTGTGTTCTGAGCTTATGCGGCTCTGATTAGGTGGGTCTTTATGCGGCCTAGTTTAAAGGAGCTTATGCCTGATTATGTGGGTCTTTATGCGGCCCAGTTTAAAGAATCTTATGCGGCTCTGATTAGGTGGGTCTTTATGCGGCCCAGTTTATAAGGAGCTTATGCGTTCTGTTTGGTGGGTCTTCATGCGGCCCAGTTCATAGGGTGCTTATGTGGCCACGAGATAACTCTCATACGGCTCAGTCATGAAGCAACTCTCATGCGGCTCGAACATAAAGCAACTCTCATGCGGCTCGGACATGAGGCATACCCCATGCGGCTCGGACACAAGACGTTCATACGGCCCATACAGCACAGCATATGCGGGTTCATCACACCGAACTTAAACAGTTCAATAAAGACGAAGAATATGACAAAGAGAAAGACTTCGCATAAAACATGTGACATAGCCATTATGGTTAGGGTTCGAATCCATGCAGTTCTTCTCAATGCTCTTACCGTCAATAGCAGGATGAACGTTTGGGTGAACGGAGATTACTGACGATAGGCAACTCCTTTGCCCTTTGCAGCAGCACTGGAGGAAGCCTTGGGTGCCATTGACGATCGAAAGAGAAGAATGGACCGACTAGGGAAAAAAAGATTGAGAAGAAAGAAGAGAGTAAAGAATCTCTCTTCAAAAATTACTCATATTTATAGGTTAGCGGGGTGTGTGAACCGATAGGCGCTTCGATTTCGTGCTGCCTAGAAGATAAAGCCGACCCTAAGGATTCTATCCCCTTGCATGCAAAAAAGAATGCTCAAAATCATCAAGACAAATCTAAGTATTTAATGCCGACTCATGGAATCCTATCCAAAAGACGGCTTTAAAATCAAAACAAATCAAAAGCAATTAATGAGACGCCTACATGGCACAAAGAACAGTATGCGGCCAGAGAAGACTATACGGCCAGAGAAACCTATACGGACAGAGAAGACTATGCGGCCAGAGAAGCCTATGTGGCCAGAGAAGCCTATGTGGATAGAGAAGCTATGCGAACATACCCATGCTTCTTATTCAAAGTATTTCAATTTTACAAATTAAAAACTTGAAGGGGATCTTGTAGAAGCATGGAAAAGAATAATAAATTCTTATGCGGCCCAGAAACTCCATGCGGCTCAGAACTTGGGGGTCTCATGCTGCTCAAAAATCCCTCAGAGCTTCATGTGGCTCAGAAGGAGCCACATGGCCTTATGCGGTTCAAAAGGCCTATACAGCTGGCCATAATTACTCCGTGCAGCTGGCCGTTAATGCTCTGACACAAAGTGACAACAATGATGGCTCTGACATAAAGAAGAGATGCGACATGCTCATAAAAAGAGAGAAAATCTTTATGACAGCTGGCATAGTTCACCATTCCCCGAAAGTTTTTATGCAGATCGCCTGTGTGACCTTCATGCGGCTCGGTTATGAGGCCACCCTCATACGTTCGGTTATGAGGCCACCCTCATGCGGCTCGGTTATGAGGCCACCCTCATGCGGCTCGATTATGAGGACACCCTCATGTGGCTCGGTTATGAGGCCACCCTCATACGGCTCGGTTATGGGGCCACCCTCATACGGCTCAGTCATAAGACCACTCTCATGCGGCTCAATCATGGAGATAGTCTTTCATGCGGCTCAGCCAGGATGCACCATTCATATGGCTCGTAACATAGCGGTAGTTGGGACACGTAGCAAAAGTTGACTAAGTCTTAAAAAACTTGGATTTATTGCAACCAACAGATCATAACAGTTCATTTATTGTAACTGACATAACAGTCCAGATTTATTGCAACAAACAGATCAAGATTAATTGTAACCAGTCCCCAACTGTCCACTTTCAAGGCACAGTCAAGGATGTGGCCACGTGGCTGTACACCCCACTCATCACAAACTCCTATAAATAGCATGGATCATTCCTTTCTACACACACAGAGCAACAAGAGACAGATCCGAGCAGAGAGAGAGCATTTCTTCGTCGGAGCCGAGGTTGTGTTCGATCGTCCAAGTAAGGCAAAGTTGATAGCACTTTCTTGAGCCTCTACCGTCCCCCCCGAATCCGAAATAAACAATTATACTTAGATTGCTTTTCCTAGGTTTTGTTCCGAGGCTCTCTTTGTACAAGCGAGTTTAATTGTGAATTAAAGTTCAGTCCTCCCATAAAACTGTTCTGCTCTTTGATAATCAATGACAAACACATACGAAGAGTATATATCCACAAATGAAGAGTTGGATGCTATGGCCGAAGAGAATCCTCAGATGATCGCCGTCTTCCAAGAATTATTGTGTCACTATAAGATCTGCTCCCTCTTCTACAAAAGTGCCACTACTTGTTATACCACCAAGTGGATGCCATACCTCTTCCTGGGTCATGCATAGGAGGACAAGCCACATGAGAGTCAAGCATGTGCTCCTCGTTTCTTTAAACTTTTAGTCAAAGTGACATGCAATATTTGATAGAATACAAGCATGGAGATATTAGACTGGATGAGGACTTGCATCCGTTTAAGGCTGGTGACACTCTCTATAGTTATCTCAGACAGGGATATAGATCCATGTCTAAAGAGGCCCAGCTAGCAGGTTTTCTATCTTTATGGCTACGGCATTTCATAGTTCCAAGAGCCAGTGAAGTTGACAGGTTCCATCGAGGCATTCTGTTTGCTGCAGTACATCTTGTTTTTGGATATAAGATGGATCTTCTATCGACAATGACCTGCCGCTTGAATACAGGATTGCGTTGTTTTGTACAGACTATGCTTCATGACAAGGCGGTGAGGCAAGATTTTCCTTGCACTGAGATGCCTTATACCTATTTATTCGGATGGCTATTGTTTTACCATCCATGTTTGATGAATCCTGATATGGGAAGTGTCAGTGGAGATTTCATCAGACGTTACTCCAGTGCTCGTTGGAAATACTGCTCTTTTATAATGCAGACTTGTATTGAATCGTGGATCCGAATGAAGATTTCAGTGTGTTCCGCCTTCTCACGAATATGAAACTATGCCCCCACAGTTGATGGACTTGAATGCAGAATCACTCCACCTAAGTGCCCCATCTTTTCATGGTTACAGATGACCCGTCCATCTCACTTGGTCTACTAGTTTTGAGGAAGAATGCTATTTGGAGCCGTATTTGCCAAGTCGATTTGCACAGCAGTTTGGCTGCGATCAAATTCATATGGGTAACGCTGTTGGCCCATTGGTCATGGTCAAACCTGATTTTAATAATTGATCAAACTCTATCTCGTATATATACAAGTCAACTCAGATGTTTACCTACGACATTTTGGACACTGCTCAACAATGGATATCAACAATGTTCAAGACTGAACGTTTGCCATTCCGAATGTACTTCCTGTTATACAATGTAATTTTTTATTTTATTGAGTCTAGGAATACATTATACACCGAGTCGTACTGGCAAATAGGCTATCCAAAACGTTTTTCAAAACCATCCTATTCTTTTACAAATGACCTACATTTTTGAAAAACATTCTTTTTACAAAAAGCTTCTGAAGGATTTTTCAAAAAGCCAAAAATTTATTTTCTCTAAAAATGAACTGGCAGAACCCAAGGAAAACTCGGCCCGAGTTCGGCCAGTGTTCGGCCATTTGGAACGTTAGTAAACGTTGGGTTTTTGAACTTGGTCATCCTTCAGTTACGGTTTGTTACAAAAGAGTTCTGTCCGAATTCTGCCCGAATTCTGTCAGAGTTCTGTCTTTGGAATAACTATAAATAGAGAAGCATTTCGATCATTTCAAATCACCAATTCACTTTCAATATCTTCCCTTCCTGAGCTTACATTCTTCCAAAGAGTTCTTAAAAGCTTTCATTTCCTAATCCCAAGCCAGTTACAATCCTCTAGTCGATTTGCCAGTACGGTACGGTCTAGAAGTCTCAGAGCGATTGTAATCAGAGGCTTGATAGAAGATTCAACTCTTCACAATTGAAGTTGGTCGAGTTCTTCGTATCAAAGCTCACGTCTGTAGAAGTTACAAGGACTTCGTATGAAAACTTGCAGAATTTTCCAATAGTGGATTCAACTGGAAGCTAGAGTTCTTCCGACTGGACTAGTCCTTACAAGAGGGAAACCAGTATAAATTTTGGTGTTTGCGTTTGCCTTCTAATCACTTTTAATTTTTGTCACTTATTTTTTGTGATTATTATTATATCTGTGATCTAACTGCTAACAAGTTTTTAATTAGCAATATTCTGCTGCCTACTCTATTTACCCCCCTCTAGAGTATTCTGCTTTACGATTTCGTTCCTACAATTGGTATCAGAGCAGATTATATAGGTAAAGCAAGGTAAAATTGCAGTTATATTCAATTTTTATAGATCACAGTATTACACATGGCAACTGTGAAATTCACAAATGAAGGCCAAGCCACAAACAGACCTCCACTGTTTGACGGCACAAACTACACTTATTGGAAAACACGTATAAGTTTCTTTCTAAAATCTTGATTTTGACTTATGGTATGTGGTTCTTGATGGCTATAAAAAGCCACCTTGTATAAATGTTGATGGAGTTTTAGCTGAAAAACCCCATGACAAATACAGAGGATGAAAAGAAAAAGGCCAGTCTTAACGTACGTGCTATTAACGCTTTATTTTGTGCTTTAGATAGAACTGAATTCAACAGGGTGTCTACTTGTACAACATCAAACGAAGTGTAAAACTTCTCGAAGTAACCCACGAAAGAACACACGTCAAGGAGTCAAAGATCAGCCGACTTACTCAGGAGTATGAGGCGTTCAAAATGAAGCCAAGTGAATCAATCACTCTGATGTTTACAAGATTCTTGGATATTGTAAATCCTCTGTCCTCACTAGGCAAGGATTACAGTAACCATGAGAAGATTCGCAAACATCTATGAGCCCTTACAAAGAACTGGATTTCAAAGGCTACAGCAATCATTAAAGGGAACGACCTCTCAATAATGTCTCTAGAAACACTGATGGGTAAGCTACTCACTCACAAGTTAGAACTTTAAGACTTTGGAGATGCTACACCAAAGGAAAAGTCAGAGAAGACGATTGCTCTCAAGGCTCAACATAGAAGAACCATCGAAGATGATTTCGACGACAGCGACTCCGACTCTGAAGATCAAGCTCTTCTGGTAAGAAAGTTCAAGAAGTTCATAAGATTTAACAGAAGAACAAAGGACAACAAAGACAACAACAACAACAACACGAAGAAGATCCTATTTGCTATAGATACAAGAAGAAAGGACACATAAAGAAAGATTGTCCCTCAGCATCATCATCAAAGAAAAATAGCAAATATGACAAAGGCTACCTGAAGAAATCGACATCAAGAAAGTACTCCAACATAAGCATATGGCATGAAAGTGAAGCCAGCGACTCAGAAGATGAACAATCAGATGACGATGCAAATGTGTGCTTGATGGCTTGCGATCAGGTAATCACTAATCCTCTATTTGATCCTTATGATGATTTCACCTTTGAGCAATTAGGAGAGGCTTTCAGTGAATTGTTAGATGATTATAGGAAACTGTGTAGTAAATATGAAACCTCTAAGAAGGTACTCAAAGAGTACAAAGGTGAAATTGAAAGACTTACCGACCTACTAGATCAGGTTAGAGATAATGACTCTTCAAATGAGTCTGGTGAGCTTTCTTCTATTAAATTGTTGTTACACGTGACTGTTAAGCTATCCGAAGAAAATGACTATTATCCAGTTAAAGGAAGACCTATCTAAGGAGAGAATGAGTCTCCAGTGTGCACAGGTCAGATTAGAATCACTCACATCTGACTATACTAGATTATATGACACTTCCAAAAAGTTGGAAATTAGTTTAGGAAAACGGCCTGAAGTTGCTGCTTCCTATTCTAACACGTGTCAATTACCGAATCATCGAAACATGCCCAACACTGTCAGACCAAACCATACCAAGACTATGCCCAAGAAGACTAATAGGCATACATTCTTCTATACTAGAAAACCAAAACCTACCAATCATGTACCTCACACTCAACATGCTAAATGTTATTATTGTGGCCTTATTGGTCATATATCTTCTGCATGTAGAATCAGAAAGTTAGTAGATTTAAATGTTTATACATGGATACCGAAAACTAACCAGTCAGGACCCTACAAGAATGGGTACCAAAAGTTTCATCTGCAAATTGTTTTATAGGTGGGACACCCTTCACATGCTAGGAGCAAATAGATCCTCGACATCGGTTGCTCACGACACATGACCGGTGACGCTTCATTATTTGTAACACTGTCGAAGAGGAATAAAGAAGGATACGTCTCCTTCGGTAATAATTTGAGAGGGTACATAATCGGTATCGGTGACATTGGTAAGGCTCCCTATCCAGTGATTAAACATGTTTGTCTTGCTACTGAGTTAAAACATAATCTTCTCAGCATAAGCCATTTAGCTGATCACGGTTATGGTATTTACTTCGTAAAAGATAAATGTACTATTATTGATAGTTCAACTGGCAATACTGTATTTGAAGGTATTAGGGAAGACAATTTATATGTATTCTATTTGTTGGAAGATGCTAAAACAGTATGTAGATGTTTGATGGCCAAAAGTGTTGAGAGTTAACTATGGCATATGAGACTCGGTCATACAAACATGAATACAATTTCAAGATTATCTACGAAGAAGTTGGTACGCGCTTACCGGATATTTCTTTCAAGAAGGATATGGTATATAGTGAATGTGAAAAAAACAAAGCTACCAAATCTGCATTCAAATCCACGAACGCTGTAAGTACCACTAGACCTTTACAATTATTGCATATGGACTTATTTGGACCCAGCAGAATTGCTAGTCTAGGTGGTAAGTTATATGATTTGTCATTATAGATGACTTCTCTAGATATACATGGGTTTATTTTTTTGTACGCAAGAACGATACATTATCAGAATTCGTCACCTTTTGCAAGAAAGTACAGAATAAAAAAGGGTTCATGATTACTCGCATTCGTAGTGATCATGGCGGCGAATTTGAGAATGCAAAATTCAAGCAATTTTGTGACACACACGATTTGTTTGCATGAATTTTCTTGCCCTAGGACTCCACAACAAAATGGAGTTGTGGAACGTAAGAACAGAACTCTATCGGAAATGGCTAGAGTTATGTTAAACCAGTTTAGTCTACCTAGATATTTATGGGCTAAGGCTGTAAATACAGCATGCTATATTCTCAATTGGGTTCTAATTCGTCCTATATTGAAGAAGACTCCCTATGAATTATGGTTTGATAGAACACCAAATGTTTATTATTTTAAAATCTTTGGTTGTAAATGTTTTATTCTTAATATCAAAGATAATTTGATTAAATTTGATGAAAAGATCGATGAAGATATATTTTTAGGTTATGCAGCAAAGAGCAAAGGATATAGAGTCTTCAACAAAAGAACCATGATCATTGAAGAATCTATCAACGTTAAGTTTGATGAGCATAATCAACACCTAGACGATGATGACAATGAATACATAATCGCACCAAGTACAGCTACTGCAAAACCTTCACACAAAGATGCAGAACCATCACATCAGGCATCAGATGAATCTCCAAGCAAAGAACCCGGAACTAGCAATCCTGAGACTACACCAAAAGAGATGAGATTCTTGGCTAGTCATCCAAAGGACTTGGTAATTGGTAAGATTACCAAGGGTGTAAGTACTCGTTCCTCTAATAAAGATATAGCTTCTTGTGTTGCTTTTTTCTCTCATTTTGAACCCAAAAATATGATGAAGCATGTAGTGATAATTTTTGGTTAGATGCTATGCAAGAGGAATTAAACCAATTTGAACGGAATCAAGTTTGGGAACTTGTTCCCAAGCTTATTGATCATCCATTCATTGGCACCCGATGGGTATTCCGAAATAAACTGAACGAGAATGGTTTAGTGACTCTGTAATAAGGCTCGACTCGTAGCTGAAGGATACAATCAGGAAGAAGGTATCGACAACGATGAGACTTATGCTTCAGTTGCGAGATTAGAATCCATTCGCATGTTATGTGCATTTGCATGTTTCATAATTTTAAGTTATTTCAAATGCATGTCAAAGCGTATTTTAAATGGTTTTATAAAAGAAGAGGTTTATGTAGCTCAACCACCCGGTTTTACTGATTTCAAATTTCCTGAATATGTTTTCAAGTTGAAGAAAGCTTTATACGGTTTGAAACAAGCCCCTCGTGCTTGGTACGATCGTCTAAGCACTTTTTTACTTGATAACGGTTTTTCAAAAGGGAAAGGTTGACACTACTTTGTTTATAAAGTCTTTGAATAATAATATTCTTTTGATTCAAGTCTATGTAGATGATATTATCTTTGGATCTACTGATGAATCTTTTTGTCAAGAATTTTTAAAGTGTATACAGAATGTGTTTGAGATGAGCATGATGGGAGAGCTGAAATTCTTTTTCGGAATTCAAATCAAACAAACCAACAATGGCACGTTCATAAATCAAGCAAAATACACAAAGGATCTATTGAAGAAGTTCGACATGGAAACAACAAAACCACTTAGCACTCCAATGGCGACTTCAACCAAGCTTGATATTGATGAACAAGGCAAATCTGTCGACATACATAAGTATCGAGGTATGATCGGTAGTTTACTATATTTAACTGCTAGTTGACCAGACATTATGTTTATTGTTTGCATATGTGCACGTTTTCAAGCTAATCCGAAGGAATCACATTTGTGCACAGTTAAACGTATCTTTCGATAACTTAAAAGCACTTCTTCTGTCGGCTTATGGTATCCTAAAACCACGTCGTTTGACCTAATCGGTTATTCAGATGCTGATTTTACCGGATGCAAAGTAGATAGAAAAAGTACTAGCGGCACATGTCATTTCCTAGGAAAAGCTCTAGTCTCTTGGTTTAGTAAAAATCAAAATTCTGTTGCATTATCAACAACCGAGGCTGAGTATATCGCCGCAGGACGTTATTGTACACAAATTTTATGGATGAAACAAACTTTAGAAGACGATGGATTGCATCTTACACACATACCCATTTTCTGTGATAACACTAGTTCTATTAATTTGACTAAGATCCTGTATGTCATTCTCGTACTAAACATATCGAGATTAGACATCATTTTCTAAGAGATCATCAACAAATGGAGATATAGACCTTGTATACATAGACACACGAAATCAATTAGCTGACATACTCACAAAATCTTTAGCGGAAGATCGTTTCAATTATTTACGTCGAGAATTAGGAATTTTAGATATCAATAATATTAATTAATTTTGTTTTATTAATTATTTATTCGATACTCAAAAATTGTTTTCGAGACAAGCCTAAAAAGAGTGTCTGTCACCACGACTACGGTCGAAGCGAAGCGGTATTTAAGAGTTCCCCGGTGAACCTCCGTTAGCTGGGACAGTACTCCTACAGCTAATCTGAGACAGATGCTGAGTAAAGAATATTAATTTATAAAATAATATTAAATATATTATTTTGAGATTTAAAATTACTAAACTTTGAATTAAGCATTTGAAACGAATTAATGAAAAAGAATGTGGCCTCATTTGAATTTTTTAAATATATATATAGAAAGGCAACCCTTGGCGAATTCGGCCCAAGTTCGGTCCGAATTCGGCCAGTGTTCGGCTGGGTATATATATATACCAGCACGAACCCGAGGTTTCCTTCTTCTTCATTCTTCCCCACATCCTCATAACAGCAGCAGCTTGCCTCCGAAACCCTAGCTTCTTCTCCATCATTGTTCGTCCAATTCGTGTGGAGTTTTTCGTCAAAACTTTGGATTCGTGTGGAGAATGTCATCGTGTACAACATATCCAATTCTTGGAAGGTATAATCCCTTCTTTTCTCCACTTTTCAAGACTTAGGGTTTCTAGAAAATTTTAGGAAAGAATGCCTAAGTTCAATCCCTTCAAGAGGAAGAAGACTAATGCCAGTGAAGAGGCATCGTCTTCAGATCCACATACGGATTGTCTCTTTTCTCCGGTCCAATCGGAAGAAGGTGCGTCGGATGAGTT
>JANAVB010034726.1:0-107691 GCA_029216955.1 Iris pallida | reverse complement strand
CTACATTCCACCACCCTGAATTGGGTCCAAGTGTCGCCGTGTCCGTAAACGAGGAGCGTACCAGCTTACTGTTTGCGAGAACACAACCAGTGCGTGACCAGTGCGCACACAATTTTGTGTCAGACACGACACAAAATCTTGCCAAACTCGAGGGGGGTCCTGACAGATGTTGCCCCTACCTCTGTGCCAAGTGGGCACGTGTCCACATGGCAAAACAAGAGAGAAACAGGGGGTGGTAGCAGGGGAGCTGCGACAGTCCTCGTGCACGGGTTCGTGTCCAATTTTGGACACGAACGGGACACAAAAACGCTCAGTCCTAGGGGAATTCAAAGCACACATATAGGGCGACAAAATCATTAAATTAGTTTTGAAATTCATTAAAAAAAGTTTATTGAGGCATTTCATCGAACACAGGTTTTTAGGGACTGATACGTGTCCGATACAGATACCTAATGGACACGAATTCCTACCAAATTTGGGCTACACCTAGGGGAACCCTAAATGAATGCATCTATAAAAAGAAACTAAAATTTAAATAGGTTTTATGGCAATTACCTATTGAGAGGAAATCTCAATGAAAATGAAAAAGGGAAGGTGTTCTTCTCCAAATGAAATGGTCAATTCACTTTGAATCCTTGCTAGCTAGCATCCTTAGCATCCTCTACTGTTGGGGATGATGATGCAATTGATTTGACTCAATTTGGATAAGGGAGAGGAATTTGGGGAAGAACAAGTTAGGATTCTTTGTAGGTATTTAAAAAGGCAATGGCTCTTAAGTGTGATACTTATAGGAGGGGGGGCTTGTATGGCTGGCCAAACTAAGGAAATGAGGGTTTGTCAATAGCTAGATGTGTGGCTAAGGCTTCTCCACCCAATTTCATGTCCTCCTATTGGTTCAATTAGTCCTAAGGCTTTCTTTTTACAAATATCCTAAGGAAAAAATCCTACTTAGAATATCTAGATATTGCTAATCTTGGCACTTAGTAGGAATGTTCTAATCATCATCTAATTTCATGACTAATCTAGATTAGGCTAAACTTGTAGGTTAAGTCTCAAATAATTAACTAGCACATATTTAATTAATATAATTTACAATTTTACAAAATTATCGAAATGACCAAAATACTTAGGCAAAAAGTTGCAATTAGTCATCCTAATCACATGGTTAGGTCCCCTGTCAAGGTTCTCTCTAGGCTTAGCAAAACTAGGGTTACACTAGTTAACCATCAAAATCATATTTAATATTTTAAATAGTTTTAAATTAAATAAAATTACCAAAAATCATAACATGATTAAATCATTATTAATGATTATAATTACAAATTTCAAAATTATTCTCATTTTAGAAAAGTGGGTATTACACCCACCTCCACTACAGCCGACTACCACCACCCCCCTCCTCGCCCCCCTCAGCTGCCATACCCCCCTCCCCCGCGACCCCCACCTCCACCACCCCCCACCGAAACCCCCTCCACTTCCCTACCACCCCAAGCGACACCCACCCCCACCATCGTGACCCCCACCCCCACCACCGCCGACCCCCACCCCCACCACCACCGCCGCCGCCCGCCCGACCACCGAGAGAGAGAAGAGAGAGAGAGAGAGAGGAGAGGATTACACTACAACAGAAATACCTTTTAATGACGGCTAAAAACTGTCATTAATGACAAACCGTGACGCTTTTTTTCCCAAAGCAAGCGTGATGAAAAGGGTGTTATAAATGTTTTTTAAAAGCGTTATAAATAAAAATGTCATGAATATGATGAGTTTCTGCTACACTTATTTCAGCTTAGTTGAAAGCGTTGAAGATAATCGTATAGACTCAATTCAGCACATTTATAACGCTCAATTCTGCACATTTATATATTACTTTCCAAAAAATTATAGATCAATGCTTAATGTTGCTCAATTCAATTTCAAAACATTCATTTTGAACCATATTCACAAGAAAACATCTAAATGTTATAAAGTACCATTTATCCATTTACAATATACATAATATATATCACCATCTTCATTACATTTTTTCAAAATAGGACATCCAAATACATATTTTACAACTACTACTAGTAGTAGACCCTCAAAACTATTAGTACTTTGGCTTCAACTTTGAGCACATCAAAACTGTCGGCATCACGTAGCAAAACCCTGAAAAAGATAAAAAATATTACCAAAAGACCACCTCATGTCTTAAGAAAATATTCAAGTAATTGTATCAAGAATCATTAAATAACAACAAAATATTTTTCACACCATTCAGAAATTGAAAATAGAACAGCATATTTAATGTATACACTAACAAGCAGCAGGTGAAAAACAATGTTCCCTGCCCAAAGTCATAAAACGAAATGAAGCATCATCATGTCTCCTCTTAAGTTGGCCCACTGTACATAATACAGTATGGTTCATGCAGAAGCCAACACCAAACAAACTGAACTATAGGCAATTTAGTAATTCCATTAATAATATTCTTCAAATATAGTTGACCCTCATCTAACACCAACATTCATTCTTTGCAAGAATTGCACCTTGTGTTGCACAAGTACGAACACGGTACAGATACAGGATACAGACATTTTCAAATAGGTGAATGTGTCGTCCCTACGTTGCGCAAGTATGGACATGGATACGGGTACATACGTGGTACATACGTGATACAGATACTATTTTCCCATTTTTGTGCAACATAGATTGCACCTAAGAAATTAGCACTTGTTGGCCATTAGTTACGTGTTCAATATACAGAACCATACTGAGAACTCAACGGAGAAGACTTTTTTCTTCCCAACTACTGGTGTATCCTGCCCATCAAAACTTACTCTGTAGTATAAATTAGACTACACCATCTAAATCTAATGATTTCAATTATGAATCAAGGTTTAAGACTATGTTATGGTTTAATATTTAGAATTGTCGTCCAAAAAGATTAAGTATAGGAAATCAGACAACTATACATCTTATAGCATATGCTTGAAATGCATTGAATCCGTAAGGACATAAAAGGCTAACTAGAAGCCATCAAATAACCCATTTGCTAGTCAAAGTGATTCCCTAAACGAGCCTAGCATTCTCAAATTGTGATATAGTGAGGGAATATTAATGTTCAGAAAGCTTGTTGCCTTGTTGGTTAACTTTTGGGCTCAAACGACTTTTTTCTCAGCTCCTACAAGAATAAATATAAGTATTCACTAAAGTTAGTTGTTTAACAGATGTTATACTTTAAGTCCTGTATGCTTTGGAATAACTTCCATCTATACATTTATATACCATAAGCCAGAACGAGGTTCCTGGAGATTAGAAATCACCATTTTTTTAAAAAGGTCAGAATTAACTTATACATGATTCAGGCGCTTTCAAATATTACTTCTCTGCAAATAGAATTATAAGTATTTCAAGAATAACACAATTCCCAAAAAAGAGAAGGAATGGAATGAGAGTAAAAGAACAAGCTCCGTCGTTTGCACTATATAGAAAAATAATTAAATAAGCAATCAGTTAACTACATGAAGAAAGGAAAACTAATTTAACTAAATACCTAAAATCCCATTTATGACAAGTTATTTGAAGAAAAGGAGAGGCCAATAGTTGCAAACAATACCTTAATAATCCAATAACAGGTTGTAAAGCTCCTGCAAGAAGAACTTCTTTCTTTATGGTTGGTGAAGAATGGACCAAATTACCAATCACGCCAACCTAACAGATAAATAATATTTCATGAGATATGATGAAACAACTCCAGGCACAAATACCCCCAAATAGAAAAGGCAAGAAGAGGTAAATAAATCCAGATTCCAGGATTCCTTGATAATCAAAGACTATCAGTGGGCTAATAGAAATCCATAACTAATTCAATGAGACTGTAATCAGGAAGACAGAAGGGCTCACATTGATGGATCGAGATAGTGTTGAGAGAACTCGTCTCCGCCGGAGCTCGGCTTCTGCAAGGGGGCGCCCGACAATGGTCCTGGCGACAAGTGAGGGGGCAGCGAGTGACGATAGGTGGTGCTTCGCTATGCGTTCACGGCAGGGTTGCCTCCGGCGATCGACCACGTAGTCCGCAGCCTCCTCCAGCATCCTCGCGCTGCCAGCTTCCTGCACCCCGGCACCAGCCTCTACGAGGCAGTCGAAGAGGCCGGACGGCAGGTCTTTCTTGTACGCGTCGGCCACGGACTTGAAGACCGATCGGAGGAGAGCCGCGTGGACTCTCCCTTCGTAGGAGCCTCTCTGCATGACCGAGATTAGGGTTTCGACAAGCCCTCTCCATCTTCTCTACCCTTTCTAACTAGGTTTAGGGTTTTGGATTAGGGTTAGGGTTTTGGAGTTGGGGGAAAGAAAGAAGAAGAAGAGAAGGAGAGGAGGGTGTTGCTGAAAGGAGAAGACGAAAGGAGGAGGAAGACGAAAGGAGTTGGGGAAGAGGAGGGAGACGAAAGGAGGAGAAGGGAAAGACCAGAACGGTTTTGGGGGAGTGGGGAATTTTTGTTGAAGCGCTGGATGTAGCAGGAATTTTACGAAAAATTGAACTTAAAAAATATTACAAGTTTGCCACCGCTCTAAAATATTAATAACGCTTTGTTTTATAAACGTTATAAAAGTCCAGAATTAGCCTAAACCGTTATAGAAAAAACGTATTTCGAACTTTCATAACGCTTTTTTATCAGCCGTCATGAAATCCACGTATCAAGCGACATTAATAGGTCTTTTGTTGTAGTGTTACCTGGAGAGAGAGAGAGAGAGAGCTCTGCGCGCGCCGAGAGAGAAAGAGAAAAAATTTGGAAGGAATGAAAAGTTTCCCCCCCCCGTCAGTTAAATTTAAGTTAGGGCTGACATATAGCGACAGACTAGCGACGGATGATGGCCGACGCTAGTCCGTCGCTTTATCCCCTTAGATGGCCGACGAATTATCCGTCGCTCTGTGGTCGATAAATTTTGTGCCAATTTTTTTCAACATTTTCTGCCAACTTTTGAAAACTAAGTGACGGCATAGCGACGGCTTCATGATCCGTCGCTATATCTCCGACGACTTAACGACGGACTGGCGACCTTTGCTCGCCCTTAAAAAAATTGTCAGCTTTTCGATGGCAATCAGTCTGTACTTAGTCGGTAGTCCGTCGCTATTAGCGACGGACGTTATCCGTCGCATGGTCCGTTGCCAAATAGTTGTATTTTGTTAGTGATGGTTCGTCTATTACAGATCACTTGAGTGACTCCTAGAGAATGGTTGACTAGTTATCCTCTTTGAGAGTAAAGTTCGATGATAAGTTACATGGACTTTGGTTGGTATGTATATTACTAGGCTCATGGAAAATCGTACGAGTGTCCATAATCGCTTCTATTATAAATGGCGTAGTTAGTATGGAGTTCATCAAGAGCGGGATGTTGAATGAAGATATGCAAAAAATCTCAAGGTATACGTCATCTGTATCCCATTCAAAGGTGCTTATTTTAGAGAGCGAATGTAAGGGTAAAACCAGGAGTACGTATAGCGGTAGCGATAAGAGCAAAAGAAAATTATAAGTGTCGGTTCGAGGAATCCGAATGTTACCACTGTGGCAACAAGGACCACATTAAGCAAAACTATTTCTCTTGGAAAAGAAAAAAAACGATGAGGAGAAGTAAAGTGAAAACATAACAATTGTCATCTCAGTACATGAGGAAATTTCACAATTGTAGGTGATAAGGTTATCATGAATCTCACCAACAACAATAATTCTTGGCTAATGGACTCTGGCACACGTATCAAAACAGGGCACTATTTATCACATACACAACATGAGACAGAAGTGTTGAAGATGGACAACAGAAATGTGTCAGAAGTTGTTCCTATAAGAGATTGTTATTTAAGACTAATACGGGAGCAACTCTTGTACTCAATGGTGTTAGTCATGTTTCTGATATCCATTTCAACCTGGTGTCGATTGGAAGGCTAGATGATAAGAGTTCTTCAATCCCTTTGGGAACAACCATTAGAAGATTTATAGAGGTTTTTGGTGAGTGCCAAAGGAAGCAAGAAATCTAGTCTCTACTATATGAAAAGTGAGTACACAGGTGGCATAGGAGGTGAACGCAGTTAGTGGTATGTATACTGGTGTCGAAACTGAAGCAAAAAAATTGATATTTTATTTATGCTATTGGATGAAAATGAGTCAGTGTATTTCCTTTATTCTATTATAGAGATTTTTTGGTTGGACTTCGATAGTCCCATGTTTTTTCCTTTTAGTTTTTCTATATAATCCACTTTGTTTGCTTTGTGCTTTTTATGTGTGATTTTAGCTATTTGGTTTTGTGAGAGTTTTTCTCGTCAGGTCCTATCGGTTATGATTTTTATGTTTTGTTCCCAACAATAATGTCTAGAGCAACTTTATTATTGCAATAAAGTGTGACTGAGATCATATAACAAGTTTTACAGCCAAGTGATCTTACAAGAAGCTAAAGCATAGCCTGTAATCAACTTTGACTGATAATTTTAAGACAATGTGCTACTTTTTAGACTATCAAGACATAGGACAATCAACAAGAAATATGCAGTAACTAGTGATGGAACGTCATGTTGTGGAAGAAGCACCTCCTAATCAAAGTCACAATATGAAAAAGCGTAAGGGGGCTAGAAGAACATGGGAGGATACCTATTCATGAAGAAGACTTTATATAGTAATCAACGTGAAGAGAAATAGAAAGGTATGGATGTGTGGCTTAGTGCCACAAAGTGATATAGATGTGTTTTGGTACCACGGGATGGCTAGACATGGATTTGTGCCACAGAATGGATTGGGACTGGTGGGTCGTCAATAGAAATAATATTGAGTAGAGATTGTATTGCATTATTTTAGTTTTTGTACCATGTATATATTTTTTAGTTTAATTGTTCATGCATATTATATGGCCATGGACAACTTGTGCATAAGGTTTGGATTTTTTTGAATGGTTCCTGGGACACCAGAACCAATTCAGCCTAGGAAAAAATATGTAGAATATACTTCACGTACGGGGTATTGCCAGGCCTTTAATGTGGCTAGCTACCCAGACCTGAATGGCACGTTACAATATAGGTATTTCATGACCTCAATGAGGCTGACTACATGCACGTGAAGGATTATCTGCTTACTATGAAAATAGTCCAAAATGACTTGTGGTGTTAGTGACTTTCATTTAGTTATGCTAATGTCATCAACTTGCAGGCTTAATACAAGATATAGGGATGGGTTCTTGGTATGTTTATATATTTTATGAAGGCTAATGAATGTCTTATGTATGGACACACTTATGACACATTTATATATTATGAATAATGACACGAAATGATGGTAAGTATTGGGTAAGACCTACCATATATAGAGTGGCACTTTGTCCTTATATACGCATGCTAACTGATCTTAAGAAAAGATGACAAAGGCCACAAAAAAAATAGTACTCACATAATCATCCGTGTTGGTTTTATGTGAGTTGGGTTAGGGTCACTTGCCAGTGTATTCCCTAATGTGCAGACATTCCAACTCCACAGGTTGCGAGCAGCTGCTTGGATGTGCTGAGGCATTGGAGGCCGGTTGTTAACTTGAAGTTGTTATGGTGGAGATGTTGTTTCTTTTGTTTGTAAATGACATAATATATGGAACAATGTTTATTGTATTAGTTTCTGAGTTGTATGCATTGTGGCATCATTCATTATATTACGATCCATTATTTATAATCAAGTTATTGTTTGGCCTAGAGTTGTTATAATTTTGCTGCAAATTACTAATAAAGAGAATTATTTTTCATATATCTTGTGTTTATCAACTTTTTTTTTATTTTCACTGCAATGACTTTTCTCTAAGATATTTTATAAATAATATTTGTGCTTGTCTTATTCAAGTATAATTTGGGCTTGTAGGACATCAAGTCCAGTGACGAATTCCGACCCTACGGGATCAGGGTGTGACAAGTAGAAAGACCACATAATAATTTTATATATTCTTACATGACTGATATTTTAGTTTAGATAAATCGGGTTGAAACCCAGTACATGCTACATGTGTTGACCCTTCTCCTTCATAGATACTTGGACGTTTTGAAGTATTTAGAGTTCGTTTGGCATTTGAAGCTGCTATTCTGGAAGATGTTATCTTTTGTTTATATAGTACATAATGTATGGAACATAGTTTGTTGTATTATTTTTATGATTATAAACGAAGTTGGCATAATTTAGTTGGCCAGGGTGCACTTTCTGTATTCTGCTACAAATTGTCTGTAAAGAGAATTATTTTTTATATATCTTTTACCTATAAACTTTTCTGCTTATTTTTTCTACAACGACTTTAATTTTGATATTTTATATCAACTGTGTATTTACACGACGTGTACAAGTACAATTTAGACTTGTTTGAGATCACGCCCAGTAGTGACTTTTGTTTATGTGGAACTCGGACTTAACACTGGCTTATGGGCAGTTAATATGACATTTGCTGAGTGAGAGATGGTAGTGGTATATTCCCCCTCTAAGATGTTGTTGTTCGATGCCCAGGTTATCCTATTTGTGGTCTAAGAACTTGGTGATACTGCTGAGTAGTCGGTGGTATTATATCTTACTTCGATATTTGTCCCTGCTGACTAGTCGGCGGTATCAAATTAATTTTCTAAATAATTCTGACTATAGATATACCTTTTTGTAGCTTCGATTTTTGGAGTACAAGAAGCGCCAATCTTTCGAAACATCCTGCATGAGATTTGAAGTAGACAAATCCTCCTTCAATTTGATATATCATGTCCCACCCAAACTTGTCCCCTAACATTCTTTTGACTTCACGTAACTTCAGGTCAAGTTAGGCTAATTGACTGTTTACCGTAATCCTAGACCTAACTTCCTACTTGAGTTCGGGACACGACATCGATCAAAATCGTTTGCCCCAATATATAGTTTTGACCCATTTTGAGCCTACAACACACATGCCAAGGGTGTGCTACTCAATCGAGTCGCATGTGCTATTTATTTGCGAATGGCACAATAAACTCAAGGGTTGACTTTTCGAGTTTGATTTGACTAGAAAATATATTTGGACCCTAACCTAGCCAAACTCACTTGGTAGAGCCATGTTAGGCTTCCATGACTTAGTAGAATTATTTTGAATTTATTTGGGCCAAACAAATTTAGATACAATTTTGTATATATAGATGATTATATTTATAATAGCATAAATACTATATTCTTTAAATATTTATAATTGTGTAAATACTATATATTTTTTTTGTGTAAATACTATATATATATATATATATATATATATATATATATATATATATATATATATATATATATGTGGCCATTGTCATGGTTAAGTTTTGAGATGTATATCGACTAATTTTTTGGCACGACTAGTGTAGTTGTGTGCTTTGACTAATATTTTAGCCATGCTAGGGAAGACATAGCCATAGCTGTGTCCCAATTAGGAAGACCAGTCAAATTTGTGATTTGGCCCCTATAAATAATTTAGTTAGTTATTTATTAAGATTTTGACTTTTAGGAGACCCGGTTGTACCAATTCAGCACGGACTTGACCCGAACCAAACCCAAGCCTATGTAGTCATATGGTACGTCCAAAGACGTCCATGGAGATATATATATATATATATATATATGGGTCCTTCCACAATACATGGGATGCATCAATGCATCCCAAACAATTGCATTGAAAATGCATTGGAAATTGTGAAAGGTGTTTACTTTGACTTTGACTTTACCTGTTACTTTGACTGCTTTAATCTGAACCGTTGGATCAACATCCAATGATTCAGATTTGGGATGTATCGATACAAACTTTTACATGGGTTGTATTGAAGAATTTTTCTATATATATATATATATATTATATATATATATATATATTATAAATTAAAGAAAAAATTTGAGTGGCACCCCACTTGGTTGGCCTATGTATGCGGTGCACCCCACATTATTTGCTATATGTATAAGTAGTCCCACATCGGTCGAAAAACGTCACTTTGACGGTCAACAGGGTTTGACCGATAATTTATGATGAAAATACCCTCGTCTTCTCCCAAACCCAAACCCCGCCCTGCCGCTGTCACAACCCCCACCTCCGTCCCGCCGCTGCCCGCGTTTATCACGACCACCACCAACACTACCACCACCATTACCACCACCTTCACTATCACCACCACCACCACCACCACCACCATCATCACCACCACCACCACCACCATCATCACCATCACCACCACCACCACCACTGCCCCGCTCCTCCGTCCGTTTTGCCCCCCTCTGCCCCTGCCCCTGGACCGCTCTACCCCCTTCGACCCCTCCCCCGCTCCGACCTCCTCCTTCTCCCCTAGCAGCCAGTAGCAGCAGCAGCGGCAACCAGCAGCCGCAGCAGCAGCGACAGCGGCGGCAGCCAGCAGCGACGGCGGGCATCGGGGGTGAGGAGGGGGGTGCGCTTGCCGAAGAGGAGGGGGAAGGAAGAAATTAGGTTCGGAGAAGAAGACAAAGAAAAAGATGGGAATTTTTGTCTTTTTTAATGGTCAAACATCGTTGACCGTCAAAAGTGACATTTTTCGTCAGATGTGGGACTATTTATACATATAACAAACAATGTGGGGTATACCACATAAATAGACCATCCAAGTGGGGTGCCACTCAAATTTTTCTAAATTAAACCCTAATGTTTCCCTACTCTGTAAACTTTCTGTAACGCCCCAGTCCCAAAATATATAGGACCAAGTACGTGAATATGCCAGCTGCACATGTACGAAGAATACTCCAATATATGGAATCCTCATATATGCACATAAGCTATAAATAAAATAATCACCCGGCCAAAATAATATAATCTAATCTCATCACAGCTCAACACAGAAGATAATAGATTCCAAATAATAAATAAGTATATCAAAAGGTAGCCGGGTGAACATGCTCACTCCAAACTGCTATGGAAATAGTCTCACAAGATCAGAGTCCAACCTCCGCAAAATAGAAAGAAAAAAGATGTAAAAATAATGTCCACTAATGTCTCAAATAAGGAATAGACTAGAAATCAGTAGCAACTGCCTCGTCATCGATGTAAGCTGAATCCAATGCCACTCAGTACTCCTGCGGGAAGTCGTCTAATCCTGGAGAGATAAGCAGGTCCTCAGAGGGAAGTAAAAAGATACAAGAAAACACCATGCCATGTAACTGTGATAATATAATAAGAGAGAAATGTATACATGCAATAGGGTTCCTGACCATTCTACTGTGAATAAGCAGTTGAGATACAATCCTTCGACGCATGAGCCCTGGCTGAATATAGGATCCGGTATAGTCCCCTCTTGGGCACTAGTGACCAAGCGCATAACGTTCCAAGAACGAAAGTGGCCAACCTGAGAGGCTAATCATACCCGTATCTCCAGCGGAGCTTCCGGGTTACAAGGGAAGTGCAATCGAAGCTCATACGTCAGGTATTGTTCTCCCCATCCAATGCCTAGTATCATCATGTCCATGATCGAAATAAACCTATAGTAACCGCCAAGTCTTCTAATATGCAATTCTATTGGCGATTACTCCTATCCGTCGCACGTTCCATACGCATCGGTGGCCAGCCGACAACGCGAATACGTATCCTACATGTGACTCACGACTCATTGTAATCAAGTGTCAAGGCCGTATGAGATATACCAATATCCCATGAATAATGGGTGGTCTCTAGACTAGGTCCATACAAAAGGAATAAATAAAACAAGAAAAGACGACCGATAGAGTCGCTCGCACCTAAGTGTGACATGGTCGCACATTAATATACTAACCAAGACAGATAAGAAATACTGAATATAAATAACTAAAAATTAGAAATAAGTCATCACAGAAGAGGTGGCAAGGTATCTTGCCTAATGGTTCAAAGTCGCAAGTCCAGGAAATCACAATGTCAGCCAAGAAATGTCACAATCTCCAAACAACTCCGGATGCTGAAACAAACATAAAAAACGTACTCGGTGTATAAAATATACCTAGGAAATGCCTGTCCAAAAGTCTAATTCTGGAACAGGGGCAAAATTGTAATTTCGTGTCAAAATGATGTCCACCGTTGGACCCGCTTTGCACCGAAATACGTGCCAAAGTCTATGATCTCTAAAATCTTCAAACTACATGCCTACGGATTCAGTTTGAGGAGAGGAATTCAACGATATGTCCAGTTTTGGATTCTGATGAGCCACGTAAAAAATCGCCCGTTTGAGTGGGTCGCGGGCCCGCCAAAAAGGGGTTCCGGTCGACCTTCTCAAAATCGAACCAAACATAGCACGCAGGACCAGAATTTCGATTCAGACCTATTTGCGCAAGTTTTGTCTCGATTCGACGACAGTACACGAAGTTAGGGCGAAGTTTGCAAATTGGCGATACAGGGGTTTCTTGACGGATACGGACTGATTTTGTCGCGCACACGCGACGAAACTGAGTTCCGTCAGTTCCCACACGTCAGCAACGTCCATACGCGCCTTTCGGTGTATATAGCTCATGACCATGTCGCCCAGTTTGTCGGGGCACATGTCGTATTGAGAAATTTTTTATAATTTTATATATATTTAACACAGTTTTTCCTCCAACTTTAACATCAATTTACTTTTTACACGTTAATCGAAACGAAGATCCAGAAGATGCGTTACGATCTCGGTTATGTTGTCTTTTATTGTTTTTAATTAGTTTTTACAAATTTTTAATGTACACCAAGAAAATTGGCCGACAAGTTGTCGTTTAGAATTGGTTTTAACAGTCCAAAAAATCTAATTTTTTGCTAAATTCGGTTTAATTTTTCGAACCAGTTAGATGGTCATGTCAAAATCCATCTAGAGGATCTCGAAGAGGGTCAAGTCTACTTTCCAGAAAATCTTACGGATCGAAAATCGGAGTTACGAGTAAAAAGTTACGTTGTTGGGAAGTAGGGTACCTTGAGTGGGAAAACTGCTCCATGGATGACGAGGGGCTGACTTTCGATGCTCCGTTCATCGCGCATACAACTCCGTTGCTGGTGAAACGAACTCCTAGACGAAGAGGGGATGTTCTGCCGTAATTTTCGTTTTGGGAGTCTAGGGTTTTGAGGTCTGTGGAGGAAGTTATATATATATAACAAGTTTTGGGCAAACCTAATACTACTAGGATTTCTAATAGAGCTACTATGGGTTGGGGTGCTCTCGGGTTGGGGTGCTCACGGGTTGGGGTTGGAGTGCTGCTACAGCAGCTATGAAAGGGAGAGGGGCCCGCCCACTTTAAGTGGGTGGAAAGTTTTTTTTTTTTTTTTTCTTTTCCTTTTTCATTTCTTTTTCTTTTCTTATTCTTTTATTTCCATTTCATTTTTTTTATTTTTAAAAATATTCTTATTTTTTTCTATTTAAATTCTATTTCTATATTCTATTTTTCTATTTTAAAATCAATTTTCTATTTTTCTATTATTACTTTATTTAAATTTTTAAATTCTATTTTTATTTATTATTTCTAATTTAAAACTCTTTTCAATAATTTAATATTTTAGATATATTTATATACACATATATTTCCATATATATGTATATATAAATATATACACCTTAATAAATCAACACATACACACATACATATATACATATAAAAATATCATATAAACTTATACCTATACTATGCATTAACTTAAGTATTTACTATTACTATTATTTCACACTCCTAATATTATACATACATATTTTTTAGCACAAATTTCTATACAAAATTAAATTTAAATATTTTAATAAATTAGGGGGTTTTACATCCTACCAAACTTAAAAAAATTTCGTCCTCGAAATTAGACTATGGTAGGGGTCGAACGCAATGTTATGCAATGCAAGAAGCTATAAAGACTATCATGTGCAAGACATACCTTGGTTATCCAACAAATACGGGTAACGATTTCGAACGTCGTCCTCGTGCTCCCAAGTAGACTCTCCTGGCGAGTGATGCTTCCAAGCCACGTGAACCAATAGAATAGATTGATTCCGCAACACCTTCACTCGACGATCAAGAATACCTACCGGTTGCTCTTCGTACGACAAGCTCGGTCCAACTGTGATCTCGGAGTGATCAAGCACATGGTTGCCGTCCGCCACGTACCTCCTCAGCTGAGATACATAGAATACGTCATGCACTCCCTCTAGCGACGGTGGCAAGGCCAATCTATAGGCAACCTCTCCAATACGTTCCAAGATATCGAAAGGCGCGATGTACCTTGGACTCAATTTTGCACGTCCTCTGAATCGAATCGTGCCACTAGTGGGGGATATCATCAAGAACACATGGTCGCCCTCTTTGAACTCTAAGGATCGGCGACGATTATCTGCCCACTACTTCTGACGATCCTGCACTGCTCGCAGGTGGCCCTGAATTTTTTTCACTGTCTCCACTGTGCTCAAGACTAACTCGGGACCCAATAGCTGTCGCTCTCCTATGTCGCTCCAACAAATAGGAGACCGACACTTCCTACCATAAAATGCTTCAAACGGAACCATCTTAATGCTCGCTTGATAGCTATTGTTGTAGAAAAACTCAATAAGATGAAGATGGTCCTACCATGATCCGCCAAAGTCAAGCATTCACGCTCTCAATTTATCCTCTAGCGTCTGAATGGTACGCTCTGACTGGCCGTATGTCTGCGGATGGTATTCCATGCTAAACTTCAACCGTGTGCCTAAACTCTCTTGCATGCTCCTCCAAAAGTACAAGGTTAATCTCGAGTCGCTGTCTGACACAATACTAACAGGCACACCATGTAATCTCACAATCTGCTCCATATACCTCTGTCGACTGGCCTAGTCTAAAAGGTAAGAAATGGGCTAACTTTGTAAGTCTATCAATAATCACCCACACTACGTCACGTACCCTCGGACTCCGAGGAAAACCTGTGATGAAATACATAGTAATGTGCTCCCACTTCCACTCGGGAATGGGTAGCGGCTACAACAGACCAGCTGTCCTCTGGTGCTTCGCCTTCACTTGTTGACATACCAAGCACTTGGCAATGAAATGAGCTATCTCTCGCTTCATTCTGTGCCACCAAAAATACTATCGTCAGTCGCGGTACATCTTGGTTCCTCTGGGATGAATAGAGTAAGTCGAACTGTGAGCCTCTACCATCAGCTCATGCAGTAGCTCTCCATTGGGAACATAAATGCGATCACCACATCGCAGTATCCCATCGGGATGAATTCTCAGTCCCGTCTGCTTTTCTGCTTCAGTTCTCTCTCTGGGCCGTCGAAATCTTGCATCAGTGGGCAATGTTGCCTTGATGCGCTCTACCAATGATGATTACACTTGGAGGTTGGCGAATACGACATCTGCTCCAGGAAATACTACCTCAATACCAAGCTGCTGCAAGTCTCTAATCAACTCCTTCTGCGTAGTCAAAAAGTGTGCCATGGGCTTACGGCTTAATGCGTCTGCCACGACATTTGCCTTTTCCGGATGATAATGTAGCTCGATCTCGTAATCCTTTATTAACTCCAACCAACGTCGCTGTTGCATATTCAACTCTTTTGTGTGAACACGTACTTGAGGCTCTTATGATCAGTGTAGATATCAACCTTCTTGCTGTACAAGTAGTGTCTCCATAGCTTCAAAGCAAAGATAACTGCTGTGAGCTCTAGATCGTGGGTCAAATAATTCTTCTCGTGCACCCTCAACTGTCATGATGCATATACTACTACATGACCGTGCTGCATCAATATGCATCCTAATCCTTTTTCGGATGCGTAACTGTATATCACAAATCCTTGCGGGCCCGATGGTAGTGTCAAGATCGGTGCTTTGGTCAATCGCTTCTTCAACTCGTCAAAAGCGGCTTGACACTCGTCTGTCCATACAAACTCCTGATCCTTGCAAGTTAATCGAGTTATAGGCCCCGCTATTCGAGAGAAATATTCTACGAATCGTCGGTAGTAACCCGCAAGTTCGAGGAAACTTCTCACATCAGAAGCTGATGTGGGAGCGGGCCATGATTTGAATGCTTTGATCTTCTCTGGGTCTACTGATATACCATCACCCGTAACAACATGACCAAGAAATGATGTTTGTAAAAACATAAATTTGATTACAAACTTAGAAAAGAGTACAAGAGTACAATAAATTCTGGAGAAGTACAACTTTAGGAATCTGATTAGAAGACGATCACTTTATCCTTTGGACTATGTGAACTTGAAGACTAGAGCCTCTGGAGAATGCAGCAGCAATTTTGTAAGAGTTCTTGATCTCTGTGATGCTTTGGTAATGATTGGAAACTCTATTTATAGAGTTCTGGAAATAACCGTTTTAGCAGTTATTCTGATGTGCGCGAGGTTGAACTGGGCCACTTTGGGTTGCGCCAACCTTAAATTGTGCCAACTTCCACTCAGTTACACAAACGTCTAATAACTATATTTAGACGCGTGGCATCATATGATTGAGATGCGCATGGTCGTGTACAGATTAGTGGACATGTTTTGAGAGATTAGTGGCATGTGCGCAACGTCATCCTACTTCAGAACGTTAGTTGTCTCAACTTTATCAGGTTGTGCGAGCTTCAGTCAACGAGTCAAACTGTGCTTGATTGAGTGCGCGGGATAGCTGTCATCAAATCATAACAGATCGTCTCGAGCGCCGCATTTGCGGGATTCGAAGAGATTTTTTCGTTCACTGTGCTGTCAGTTGTCAGTGCTGTCAGTTAATGATGGCAATTATTTGTCAGGCGCCACGTAGATTTCGGTGCAATGTGATGGGGCACAGTCTAATATTTGGCGCAACCTGAAAAGTGGCACAGCTTGATCTGTGAGCTTCATAACAGTGGCACAACTTGAGTTTTGGGGCGCAACTTGATTGCTGAGCAATAAAAACATGTCGCAACTTGATTTTTAGGCTCTACAAGACCCCCTTCAAAGTTTTCGAATTTTGAAAGGTCACAAAACTTCGAAATACTTTGAATTATGACAATGATTGAGTCAAGTTGCGCCTGTCTCGTGCAGTCTGTTGTAAGCGGTTACGATTTTTTATGCGCAACTTAGGGTGGCTGTTAGGATTCTATCTTTTAGGCTATAAATAACCCTCGTTTAACCGATTGGAACAGTTTACATTTACTTTTAATCTTTTGAGAGAGTACTTTGAACTATTGCAACCCTTCTTCTCCGACTTCTTCCTCGACGACATGGTCCCCAAGAAGACCGCCGCCGATAAGGGGAAGGGTGTCGTCGCCCCTTCGACTCAAGCTCTGCCAACCTGCACGTCACAATATGCACCGCCCTCTTCTCGACGAGAGACTGGAAACCCAGCTCTGGAAGGTGATCGAAGACGAACAAATTGAACTTCATGTAGGATAAAATTGACTTTTACCCCTCTTCTTAGAGTGTTTGGTGCGGCACAAACTCTGCGCCACCCCTTCTTAGGGTGTGGTTGCTTTATTTAAACACTGTTTAATTTTATGAACCGTGTTATGCATGCTGTTACGCAACTCAGTTGTGTTGTGCAATAAAAAATATTATACAAAAAATTTGTGGCGCAACATGTATGTAGCGCAACCTGAGATGTTGCACAACTGAAGTTTTGCGCAACACAATATGTTGTGCAACCCAGGTTGTCACGCAACTCAGAATGTTGCGCAACTGAATTGTTGCGCAACACAGGATGTGGCGGAACCTAGGATGTTGCGCAACCTAAGATGTTGTGCAACCTAGAATATTGCACAACTCAGGATGTTTGCGCAACTTAATTGTTGTGCAACCTAAGATGTTTGTGCAACTTAATTGATTGGCTCTTAAAAAAGCTGCACACTCTTGTTGCTTCTAACTTTTGTTCGTGTATTTCTTTGCAGTTGATCTTAGAGAAGACCCTAATGCTGAAAGATTTGCTTCAGCGTTCAAAGTCCCGGAGTACAAGGAGAATTTATCTCATGTCACATTCCCTCAGTACGATGGTCCTAAAGCATGAAAGACCCTTCTCATGGCCCAAGAGAACCAAACCTTGTTGAGCTTAATGAACGGAGAACCCTTAGAAAGTCTGGATACTGTGGTCCACAAGAAACCTGCCTTTCTATTCGGGGATGCCATCAAGAAGACTTCCCAGCCCAAGACCAGAAAAGAAGGGAGAATATTCAAAATTGAAGATAAAGTCATATACCTCACAGAAATATCGAGGTCTGTGGCATTATCTCAATATGCATTTGCAAGCTATTCCAGAAGAATGTCATGGGATCTGATTCCAATTCAGCAGGCAAGAGTCGGCAAAATCTGTTACAGAATGGGTCCGAAGTACATAGACCACTTTTACAGTACTTTCGAAAAATATAGTAGTTACTTGAGAGGTTTGAAGCCAAGATGTATTCCTCCTTAAGATTCCTCTCTACTCCTTCCGGTCAGAATACCCATTTTTGCGAATACATTTGCAAGAACTAAAGAAAGATATCCAGATCGCGGCATGCGAATGACAGGTCTGGTTAACCCAGATATGAAGCGTTGGAGTAGATTATCTATTTGGATTTTGGATCAATTCAAGGACAGGCTCCTCGATCTAGGTCTTTACGATGCCATCTGGACTACAGTATACGACATTCGCCCGAACGCTCATATATTCCTGGCTTTAGTAGAGAGGTATAACGAAAGTACTGGAACTTTCATGACCCCTCATGGTGAAATGGGATTTGCTCTCCATGAAATGAAATATCTCTCTCATCTACCAATGGACGATAATCCATACGAAGAGTATATGCCCACAAATGATGAATTGGATGCTATGGCAGAGGTGAACCCTCAGATGATTGCCGTCTTCCAAGAATAATTGTGTCACTATAAGATCTGTGCACTCAATTACAAAAGTGCTACTGCAGGTACTTGTTATACCACCAAGTGGATGCCATATCTCTTTTTGGGTCATGTATGGGAGGACAAACCACTTGAAAATCAAGCCTGTGCTCATTGCTTCTTTGAATCTGTAATACTCCAGTCCCAAAATACGTGGGACCAGGTATACGAATACATGCCAGCAGCACTTCACCAATGGGCCAAGCTATACAACAAGCCCATTAGCGAAATACTTAAGCTGTAAATCATGATAACACCAAGAAATATAACACAGTCCACAGGGATATACATCTAATCACATCCACAGAGTCCACAAAGAGATCAATAATAAATAAGGAAATGTCTCAAATATCCAGCAATAAAAGTAATAAAGTCTGTGCGGGTAAAACATCCCAAAATCCCAGAAATAGAAAAAAAGTACAAATCAACTACAAGTCTGATGAAAAGAAAAGGAAATAATGTAGCAAGACTAAACATGATTATAACATGATCACGAAAAATCCTCTGGCACTATCTCGTCCTCCTGTGCTAGTACGCCTCCGGTCTCAACTCCCGAACCGTAAACCTCTGGGTAGTCTTCAGTTTCGTCTAAGCCTGGAAAATAGCCAGGTTCTCAGAGGCCTATCAAGTTGCATAATATACGTGCCAAGGTACAGAAATAAAAATATGAACTAAGGCAATCTACTGTATTCGTCTATGTGCTATGCAAGTGAGATACTTTTCTAGAATACCAGACCCCTTCCACTAAGGCTCACTAGCACCTCAGCAGGGTATTGTCCCCAGTACCTGTGTCGTGGCACCAAGGACAATAAATTCTCGATAGTGATAATCCTTTACTCTGCTACAGAGATAAAGGTCACTAAACAACGGGCCACACGACAATAGGTCTGATATTGTAGTCAAGTTCTCCCTAATCCCCATGTCTAGAATCTAGCAATGTCAAGTCTGTACAGTTATCTCGAAAGTAATAGCAATACTGATAAAGAAATCTAGAATGCAAACACGAGGTCAATACCACGAATAGTCATGTAAACCTCGCATCATGAATGTGTCGGTATCCTGTGGTCAATCGTGTCAATGGACACATCAGTATTTACGTAATGCCTAATGTCAATACTCGATGTCACTATCATGACATCGGTACCCATCTATAAACGGACACTAAGTATTAACGTTCTACGTCATGTAATGCTAATAAAAAAAATAAAATCGAAAAGAAAGATCTGTAACGATGGCAAGGCACGCTTGCCTGTAACTGCTATCTGCGGGTAGGCCTGTCCAACTCCGGTGTCCTTGTCGATCCTCCCAAGCTCACATATAATAATAAACTATATTTAATATTCTATATCAACAAACTCATATATAAATTATATGAGTATTTATGACTCCTAGTTGTCATAACGTTGCTACGATACTACATCTATTATATAAGTACATATAGGTACCAAATCCTCTCGTAAATACTTTACAATTATAACAAAATAATACATTTAAATTCTGAAATTTATATATAAATATTTATATATTTCTATAATGCTATTTTCAATAGAAAACCCTTTCACAAGAGGTCTTATGTCAATGCCATATATGACTTCTTCAAATCGACCCATTAATTTAGTTCCGAAACAATAATAAAATAAAAATAATAAATTCTGTAAAAATTACAAAAATTAGTTAAAATAGTATTTATAATGTTAAACCTTGCACAACATAAATTTTAATATGGATTCATGGAGTTTTGACACTTTTGGACTCAAGGAAAACAGAATTTTTCGGAGTTCGGTGACATGATAAATGTCATGAATTTTTAGAAATAGTAAACGGATGCAAAATCTAACTTTCGGATATGCATTGGAAAGGTATCGACGTCTAGATTTTGAATAAAAATATTAAAAGGTTAGAAACTGAACTTAGATGGGCAAAAATTGGCCTGCAACAGAATTCGTCAATTCTGGATACCCTGTCGTAGAATCAACGCCACGGGCAAACCGCTTGGAACAAGGGGATCCGACGATTAGAGGTTGGACAGACACACAAAGTTAACTCTCAGATTTTGTTTAAGGAGAAAAAGATAAGAAAAAGTGGGTGAAACATCATCTACAATTTGACTAACCTGTTGTAACATTTCAGACTTCGATTCAACGGTGTTTCGGTCCAAGTAGCGCGTCGTGCACCTCTCTAACGGCCGCAAGGTTGCTTCTTAGTTTCTAGGGTGGAAGAGGATGTTGAGAGGGACGTCCAAGTGGTGGTGGTTGGCATAGAAATCAAAGAAAAATTATATTTTGTGAAGCAAGGGGGATCGGCTAGGGTTTCGGGTTTGGAGTGGTAGCCGCTATGTTTGGAGGGGGGATTTGTGGAGTAGTGGGTGGTTATGAGAGCGGGGGATGGTTAGAGTTTGATAGGTATATATATATTTAGTCCATGGGCTTTGGTTTGATCTAGTTTGGATAGGATTTGGTTCTCCAAATCATACTATTATTAATAGGTTTCCTATTTTGGTTAGATGTTTGACCAAGCCAAATATATAAGGAAATATTGCATATGGCTGCAATTTAATACTTAAAATTCCCTTAAATATATGTATACTTGGTTTTGGTACTCCTATTTAGGCTCTAATTAGTAGGGTTGACTAGGTTAGGGTCCGAGTAGCATTACTAGTCAAATTGGACCCAAAAATCAATTTAATGAGTCTCATGTGTCATTTGTAAATAAGTAGCACATGAGAACTCGATTGGATGGTACACCCTATGCATGTGCATTACAGACTTAAAATGGATTAAAACCATATATTGGGTCATGCGGTTTCGATCTATGTCAAGTCCAAAAATTAAATTGGAAGTTGGCTTAAATTTACGCCAATGGCTCAAATTGGCCTAAGTTGGCCAGAAGTTGCGCGAAGTCAAAAGAATGTTAAAAAACAAATTTGGATGGGATATGATATATCAAACTGAAGGTGGACGAGTCTAGAATTCAAATATAGAACTGGATTTGAGAAAACAATATTTGTTGTGCTTCCAAGATCGAAGCTACGGTAAACTACTAACATAGTCATCATTAACTTTAATAAATTAAAATATCCATATAAAATAGTAAAATAATAATAAAAATAAAATCCAAAAAATTAGGGGGCTTACAACCTACCCTCCTTAGAAATTTCGTCCTCGAAATTAAAAATAACACAATTATTTAGAAAAATCTTATCATATGAATAATTAAGCTAAGATTTACCGGCATCTTCGAATAAGTGGGGATATCGCTCACGCATAGAATCTTCACGCTCCCAAGTTGATTCTTCCAGAGAATGGTGCCTCCATGCAACTTGAACATGTCTAATCGTCTTCTCTCTAAGCGTCTTCTCACTCGTATCCAAGATACCTACCGGCTGCTCCTCGTATGATAAACTGGGTCCCACTATGATCTCAGAGTGATCTACCACATGACTGGGATAAATCACATACCTCCTCAACTGTAAGACATGGAATACATCATGCACTCCCTCTAGTGATGGGGGTAATACAAGATGATATGCCACCTCTCCTACATGCTCAATGATATCGAACGGTCCAATATACCATGGACTCAACTTCCTCATACTCCCGAATCTAGTAGTGCCCCGAGTCGATGAAATCCTCAAAAATACATGCTCTTCCTCCTTGAATTCCAGTGGTCGACGATGCGTATCGGCCCAATGCTCTGCCGGTCTTGAGCTGTCTGAAGATGACTCTAAATTAGCTTCACATTTTCGACTGTCTGCATCACAAGCTCTGTTCCAAGTATCTGTCGCTCTTACCTCTATCCTTTTACGAAGTCTTCAAAATCTTGGATCTGTAGGTAATGCTGCATTGATTCTATCCACAAGTGACGAATATACTTCAAGATTGGCAAGTACTCATTGTTGTCCCAGCATAATGACATATTCCAAGCTCCTGAAGATCCTATAATAACTGTGACTGAGCTGCCAAGAAATATGCAGTAGGCTTCCTACTCAAAGCATCTGTCACTACGTTCGCCTTGCCAGGATGGTACTGTAAATCTATGTCATAGTCTGTCATGAACTCCAACCACTGTCTCTGTCCCATATTCAACTCCTTTTGTGTGAAGACATAGTTCAAGCTCTTATGATCCGTAAATATCTCCACACGCTCTCCGTACAAATAATGACTCCACATCTTCAATGCAAAGATCACAACTGCTAATTCCAAATCATAAGTAGGGTAATTCATCTCATGTTCCCTTAGTTGCCTCGATGCGTAGGCTATGACCTTCCGTGTTGCATCAAAACACATCCAAGTCCACTTCCCGACGCATCACTGTATACAAGGAATCCTCCCGATCCAAAAGGAAGCGTCAAAATAGGTGTTGAGGTCAACCTCTTCTTCAACTCTTCAAAAGCCTTCTGACAATCTTCTGTCCACTGGAACTCCTGATCCTTACGGTTCAACCGTGTCATCGGCTCTGCAATCCGTGAGAAATTCTCTACGAACCTGTTGTAATACCTTGCAAGTCTGAGAAAACTCCAAACTTTTGCAACTGATGTTGGTGTCGGCCAAGACTCTACGGTAACTATCTTCTCCGGATCCATTGAAAGTCCTTCTCCCGAGATAAAGTGTCCAAGGAATGGAACTCTATCAAAGCAGAATTCACACTTACTAAGCTTGGGCTATCACTTCTCCTTCCTCAATACTCCCAATACAACTCACTCTATCGTAGGTATAGTATTATAACCTATTCAATGATACTCGTCAGTTTACTCCTAGCAATTTCTCCTAATAGGCTCTACGCATCCGATATCCAGACACTCATACTCGACTCATAATCTCACTAGGATCCATCTCTAAGAAACTAACCCGTTTTTAGCTATCCAACATCACAATCAAACCAATATCTAGCTTAATTATATTCTATAATATAACTATATGGTTTGTCTATTTTATTTAGTTAATAAATAGAAGGTACCGAAACCAATGACTGGGTCAAACAAACCTATATACCAACTTCAAACAACGGTAGGGTCAAGCAAAGAAGGAAGGTTTGTCGAATTATCTCCAAGAACGGTATGAGGCAAAATAAGATGCGTAGGACATAGTCTAGGTAAGACTCGAGAACCATATATCTCCGTGATTATGTCACATAAAGTTACTGCCACGCCAGTGTGCATCTGGCTGCAAATAACTTTCGTGTTCCATAATATGACGGATGACTGTAGTGCACATCTACCATGCCAGGTAATACAGGTTCTTGAGCTTATCTTGGACAAATCCATGAAATATTTTTGAATTAACTTTTTACGAAAATACAGGAAAAATATCAACATGCATAGGATGTGGTTCAAGTAGAATTTGAGAAACATATGTAGCCATGATGCCGTTATCTGAAGTCCTGCCTCGCCAGTATCTCTCAGGCTGCAAAAACTTTGATTCCGTAATACAAGGATAAATATAATTTCTCAAACTTTTCCTTGGACTAATCCATAAGGCAGTTTCCAACAAATTAGCGAAAATGAATGAGAAGATTTACTCAAGAAGTCAATAGAGAAGGGTTTAGTCAAATCTCGAGTAAGGAAGAACACAAAAGCAATCATATTAAGAAATAAGATAACATGAAAGCAATCATGCTAAAGAGTCTGAGAAAAGTCTATAATCACGTTTGTGGATGTATCCTCAAGTCCTATTCCTTAATTGGTTGTAGGCTCGTAGTAGTACGACTATCCTTGGTATCACTACGACTTCGTAAAATTTACGAAGACTCTACCTGTACCTATGACTTCTAGTGTCCATGTCTCTGCTTTCCACATGTGATAGTAAGGGAAGATACATCCATCATGAATATTTGTCTTGCTAGCATAAATAAATAAGGATTACGGTAGAACATAATCAAACTGGATGCAAATCAAGAAGTCAAGTGAGTGTTCAAAATGAAGTCAATGAAGGTATCAAGCATGTGGATGTGATCCTATGGGTCTCTCTATCCTATTCTAATTGCAGGCTCACGTCGGTAAATAACGTAACCGAAGTGATTAACTTAGACCTGCATGGGCCACCATAAAAACATGTAACACCCCAGTCACAAAATACATGGGACCAGGTATACGAATACATGCTAGCAGCACTTCACCAATGGGCCAAGCTATACAACAAGCCCATTAGCGAAATACTTAAGCTGTAAATCATGATAACACCAAGAAATATAACACATTCCACAGGGATATACATCTAATCACATCCACAGAGTCCACAAAGAGATCAATAATAAATAAGGAAATGTCTCAAATATCCAGCAATAAAAGTAATAAAGTCTGTGCGGGTAAAACATCCCGAAATCACAGAAATAGAAAGAAAGTACAAATCAACTACAAGTCTGATGAAAAGAAAAGGAAATAATGTAGCAAGACTAAACATGATTATAACATGATCACAAAAAATCCTCTGGCACTATCTCGTCCTCCTGTGCTGGTACGCCTCTGGTCTCAGCTCCCGAACCATAAACCTCTGGGTAGTCTTCCGTTTCGTCTAAGCCTGGAAAATAGCCAGGTCCTCAGAGGACTAGCAAGGTGCATAATATACATGCCAAGGTAAAGAAATAAAAATATGAACTAAGGCAATCTACTGTATCCGTCTACGTGCTATGCAAGTGAGACACTTTTCTAGAATACCAGACCTCTTCCACTAAGGCTCACTAGCACCTCAGCAGGGTATTGTCCCCAGTAACTGTGTCG
The DNA here is from genome assembly GCA_029216955.1 of Iris pallida. NCBI lineage: Eukaryota > Viridiplantae > Streptophyta > Magnoliopsida > Asparagales > Iridaceae > Iris > Iris pallida. The sequence goes on along the minus strand of JANAVB010034726.1, from coordinate 82,193 downwards.
TGTCACCAAGGACAATCAATTCTCGACAGTGATAATCCTTTACTCTGCTACAGAGATAAAGGTCACTAAACAACGGGCCACACGACAATAGGTCTGATATTGTAGTCAAGTTCTTCCCAATCCCCATGTCTAGAATCTAGCAATATCAAGTCTGTACAGTCATCTCGAAAGTAATAGCAATACTGATAAAGAAATCTAGAATGCAAACACGAGATCAATACCATGAATAGTCATGTAAACCTCGTATCATGAATGTGTCGGTGTCCTGTGGTAAATCGTGTCAATGGACACATCAGTATTTACGTAATGCCTAATGTCAATACTCGATGTCACTATCATGACATCGGTACCCATCTATAAACGAACACTAAGTATTAACGTCCTACGTCAATTCTAATGAAAAAAATAAAACCGAAAAGAAAGATCTGTAGCGATGGCAAGACACGCTTGCCTGTAACTGCTATCTGCGGGTAGGCCTGTCCAACCCCGGTGTCCTTGTCGATCCTCCCAAGATCACCTATAATAATACACTATATTTAATATTCTATATCAACATACCATATATAAATTATATGATTATTTATGACTCCTAGTTGTCATAACGTTGCTACGACACTACATCTATTATATAAGTACATATAGGTACCAAATATTCTCGTAAATACTTTACAATCATAACAAAATAATATATTTAAATTCTAAAATTTATCTATAAATATTTATATATTTCTATAATGCTATTTTCAATAGGAAACCCTTTCACAAGAGGTCTTATGTCAATGCCACATATGACTTCCTCAAATCGACCCATTAATTTAGTTCCGAAACAATGATAAAATAAAAATAATAAATTCTGTAAAAATTACAAAAATTAGTTAAAATAGTATTTATAGTGTTAAACCTTGCATAACATAAATTTTAATATGGATTCATGGAGTTTTGACACTTTTGGACACAAGGAAAACAGAATTTTTCGGAGTTCGGTGACATGATAAATGTCATGAATTTTAAAAAATAGAAAACGGATGCAAAAACTAAATTTCAGATATGCGTTGGAAAGTATTGACGTCTAGATTCTGAATAAAAATATTAAAAGGTTAGAAACTGAACTTAGATAGGCGAAAATTGGCCTGCAATAGAATTCATCAGTTCTGGATACCCTGTCGTAGAATCAACGCCACGGGCAAACCGCTTGGAACTAGGGGATCCGGTGATTAGAGGTTCGACTAGACACACATATTTAACTCTCAGATTTGGTTTGAGGAGAAAAAGATGAGAAAAAGTGGGTGAAACATCATCTACAATTCGACTAACCTGCTGTAAGTTTTCAGACTTCGATTCGACGGAGTTTCGGTCCAAGTGGCGCGTCGTGCACCTCTCTAATGGCCGCAAGGTTGCTCCTTAGTTTCTAGGGTGGAAGAGGATGTTGAGAGGGACGTCCAAGTGGTGGTGGTTGGCACAGAGATCGAAGAAAAATTATATTTTGTGAAGCAAGGGGGATCGGCTAGGGTTTCGGGTTTGGAGTGGTAGCCGCTATGTTTGGGGGGGGGGATCTGTGGAGTAGTGGATGATTATGAGAGAGGGGGATGGTTAGGGTTTGATAGGTATATATATATTTAGTGCATAGGCTTTGGTTTGATCTAGTTTGGATAGGATTTGGTTCTCCAAATCATACTATTATTAATAGGTTTCCTATTTTGGTTAGATGTTTGACCAAGCCAAATATATAAGGAAATATTGCATACGTCTGCAATTTAATACTTAAAATTCCCTTAAATATTTGTATACTTGGTTTTGGTACTCCAAGTTAGGCTCTAATTAGTAGGGTTGACTAGGTTAGGGTCCGAGTAGCATTACTAGTCAAATTGGACCAAAAAATTAATTTAATGAGTCTCATGTGCCATTTGTAAATAAGTAGCACATGAGAACTCGATTGGATGGTACACTCTATGCATGTGCATTGTAGACTTAAAATGGATTAAAATCATATATTGGGTCATACGGTTTCGATCTATGTCAAGTCCAAAAATTAAATTGGAAGTTGGCTTAAAATTATGTCAATGGCTCAAATTGGCCTAAGTTGGCCAGAAGTTGCGCGAAGTCAAAAGTATGTTGAAAAGTAAATTTGGATGGGACATGATATATCAAACTGAAGGTGGACGAGTCTAGAATTCAAATATAGAACTGAATTTGAGAAAACAATATTTATTGTGCTTCCAAGATCGAAGCTACGGTAAACTACTAACATAGTCATCATTAACTTTAATAAATTAAAATATCCATATAAAATAATAAAATAATAATAGAAATAAAATCCAAAAAATCAGGGGGCTTACAGAATCCTTCAGTCAGAGCGACATGCTATATCTGATGGAGCAACATGAACATGGAGATGTCAAACTGGATGAGGACTTGTATCCATTCAAGGTTGGTGACACCTTTCAGAGTTATCTCAGACAGGGTTACAGATCCATGTCCAAAGAGGCCCAGCTAGTGGGCTTTCTTTCTTTATGGCTACGACGCTTCATAGTTCCAGGAGCCAGTGCAGTCGACAGATTCCATCAGGGCGTCCTGTTTGCTGCAGCATGTCTTGTCTTCGGATACAATAAAGATCTTTTGTCAGCTATGACATGCCGCTTGAACGCAGGATTGCGTTCTTTTGTACAAACTATGTTAAATGACAAGGCGACGATACAAGACTTCCCTCGTACCGAGATGCCGTACACTTATCTATTCGGATGGCTATTGCTTCACCATCCTTGTCTGATGAACCCTAATAAGGGCAGTATCGACAGAGATTTTATCAGACGCTACTCCAGCGCTCATTGGCAATACACTGTTCTTTCAGAGTGCAGATTTGCCTTAAACCGTAGATCAGGATGGAGCTGTCAGTGTGTTCAGCCCCCTCACGGGTATGAGAATATGCCTCCACAGTTGATGGAATTGACTGTAGAACCGCTTCGCTTAAGTCTACCCATCTTTTCGTGGCTATAGACAATCCGTCCCTCTCATTTGGTCTACAGATTTGAGGAAGAGTGATACTTAGAACTGTACTTGCCAAGTCGATTTACACGGCAGTTCGGATATGATCAGCTTTATATGGGTAACGCTACCACCTGCATATAGGCCAAGGGTTATCTGATCGATGGAGGCTAGGGCCTGGAGCTATTACAACGCCCGGGGTACAAAAGCTATGTTTTCCATGCCCTACAATCTTCCACAAGGCCCGCGTATGTTATATACTTACGCAAACTTCTATACTTCAGCGAACACATTCACTGAAAGCTTCCATCCTGTACACAGCTTCGCAAGTGAAAAGAGATCCAAACAGGGAAAACACACTGCTCACTCTTTTCGGGATACAGAGGACAAAGATCCTGCAGATCCACTGTCACGCCCCGCTCCCGTAGGAGCGATCGTCGTCGCTAAGGCGTGATGCCGCACGAGCCTAGATTGCACTCGTGTAAGGCGGGTTCCATAACGGCCGATTTCAGCGGCTGCGACGGGGTCTTCGCATAGAAGTCCTATGCAGAAACATTGAACATGCAGCAGAAATTTAGAACAAAATACACTTTATTCAAAAGAAGCTCCTTTATTGATATTGAAACAACGGTTACAATAGGGCGCAAGGCCAAGATTACAATTCTCTCAAGCTCACTCAAGCTCATATTACAAGTCACTCAGCTCTCTCTCCTCTCTCAATACAAGTCTTAACCAGCAGAAGCTTCGAAAGGCGACGTCCATACATTATGTTCCATGTAAGTCTTGACTCGGCTGCACGTTTCGAATCGCCAAGGAACTCCGAGCCTCGACGCATCCAAGCGAGCTTAGCGCCACGAGCTCCTACCTGTGCCTGCACATGAAAACTATATGGGTGTCAGTACTCAACTGTACTGGTGGAATGAGCTCCTCGCCCACCCATATAAACCTAACACATTTGATTTACTTTGTGCAACGCAGACACTTCTTATCAATTGTCTTTCTAGTCTTGCCTTAGGATTATTTTAGGACCGACGCCTTGGCTATTTTGTGTCTTTAGACCATCCCGTGCTTGCAACATTCAATGTTAACCTATCGAGTCATGTTTGCCTTACGACCATAATCAGAGACGCAACTACGCAATGAGGCTCCATTTCTGTATGATCGTACTTCAAATCCTTTGTGCCATGCCTCGCAACTATGTACGACTCAACCATATCGCCGCCTCGCGGCCCTTGCTACTTTGATCACCAACTGACCCAATCAAGACTTGTACATCTTAGTGTCACTTAAACAACTTTGCCTTGCGGCAGTTTCCTGACTTAAACTCAACCAACTCAACCATAACCATGCAACTTATATGCCGACAACATAAGACTCGATGCCACATCTCGTGCCGAAGCACGACGCCTATGTTGAAACCCAATCTTAGGCCCAAACTTTGTGTTCTAACTGTACACACCTTCAACTCGACTCAATCCAAAGGCATACACGCGGATAGCCGCTATTTTCCGACATCTATATGAACTTGGCCTCTAGCGTCACAAGATATACCTTGACGTATAGTTTTGTTAATCAGGATCCTTTCGACGCAAGTAGCTAGCTCCGTCGCAAGTCCCCGCTTAACCTGTGCTAAAACCTTATGTACGACTACCCTATTTTCTCCTAGGCCGAGTCGGTCCCATGGCCCAGGGTTGCCGCTCGAGGATTCATCGCCCTTGTCGACAAGTTGTCAAATGACCATGCAAGACTCGACACAAACTGACGTCTCACACAGTCATTCCTCTACCACAACCAAGACTTCTATCCTTGAGACCCCTCGACGACCCACGGTCGCGAGCATTCCTTTCTTGAGACCCCTCGACGACCCACGGTCGCGAGCATTTCCTTCCTTGTTACCCTATCATTTGGTTCAACTCATGAATGCCTATTTGATATCCCTTTCTCAAAACTCACTTTGAATCATTTATAGTCCTTGCCTTAAACACTAAGCCCGTGCATCGTGCCTTAAGCCAATCGTGCTCCACGCGACACTCCTGCCCAAGTCGACGGACCTTGAGATCGTAGGACTACTTAACTTGACAAACTGCGAAGGTGCGGGACAGTGCTTGTAATATCTTAGGTCGACCGGCATAACTTTGCCTAACTTAACTTCGCAACAACTTAACGAGCAAAGGCTGCATCAAGCTTTGCCTTAACGGATCGTGCCGTGCACGCATCCAACTTGAACGACCAAGTCACTCGGGTGCCTAGACTTAGGTCACAAGACGCTTAACGCAGCTAAATTCATGGGCAAGCCAAGGCTATGCCAAGCCTTGGACGACGGGACCGTGCATGCTTTATGAAGCATTCATGCGGGCGACGCCTATGACTTAGGCAAGTTCATAGTTTTGTGTTGAAGACCAACTTTCCTTCTCCCAAGCTACGGGATGAAGGACCGAGTGTCATTTTTAAAGCACGCCGTGCACCAACTCTATGCCGACCGTTGGACCTTTCCATATTCTAACTCCATTCGATCCGTCGGGATTATTCCCTTTAGCTATGTGGATTCATCTCTTTTATAATTAAGCCTACCTGTGCAAGTTGAAAACATGCATTTTATTATGTGAAGGCAAAGATGAGGCAAGTTTTCCAAAACTACCCCGCCTGAGCGAGCGATCGCCTTGACCGAGCGATGTCTTCGAGTCGCCGTTACAAGGCTAAGTCCGAATGCCTTCGGCGTTTCGATTCCTCCGATTGACTGAGCGGGACGGGGCACTACATCTACCACTAGAAGCTTCCATTCAAAAGAACTATCCCGATGAAGTTCAGGATCCTCTAGACGTATCCTTAAAGGTGCGAAAAGAGAAATCCCCTGCCAAGGGATTGAAGAAAAGAAAGGTTAAGGAGACGATGGCTCCTCCTCAGCTGGATAATAGACCTGCTTCCCCAAGGGCTCCGGAGAAGAAAAGAAGGACATCTTTGACTATAAATGAACCAACGACTACAAGAATGACTCGTTCTCAGTCAAAACAGATGCTCCTTAGTTCCTCCTCCGGAGAGAAGAAAATTACTCCTTCTTCTATTCAGAAGCAGAGAAGAGTCACAGAAGGAGGAACATCTACTACTCTGATTGATCTGGAGGATGATCACACCGGAGCTGCTGAAGAGTCGGTTGCATCTTCACATAGAGAGGTCAGGAGAAAGTTGGTAGTTACCGAAGAGGTACCATCTCAAGAAGGTAATATCAAGATTGTAATATACCCTAATAATATATATATTTTTATTCTGTCAGAGATATATAGTAAATTAATTTCTTTCTTTGCAGTAGCTGCTTCAGAGGATGCTCGACCGTCTACTACTACTGCAGAGCCTCCGCAATCAGAAGCTGTGATGGTACGTATTTTCGCCAATGTACTTGCTGCGGCGGGGATAACGGTTCCATCCCCAACTCCTATGACTCCGAAAGTTACCCCTCCAGAGAAGGATCTACTTCCATAAGATTCTCCTAAGGCTCAAGAGCCTACTCATTCTGAAGAGGCGATGATTGAAGCTTTAGCCGGTTGCGACTTTGGTGATGAAGCATGTGATGATGATTGGAATGACATCACTAAAGAAAAACAAACCTTAGTATATGTACCATCACCTCAGGAGCTTCCGGTTGATGAAGATCACTCTACTGTTGAAGAGGAGTAAAATGTGGTTATCGATAAAGAACATATCAATTCCAAGATCGATGAACCTATAATCTCTGAGAAACCTGAGATGTTTGGAGTGGCAGCAGAATTAACAGATCAAACTCCAATGACTCTACCACTTCAGACTGAATTCGGAGCAGGAAGTAGTCAAACTACTATGTCTGCAGAGACCCTGTCAAAGCTTCAGCCAGAGACAGTTAAACCTCTTGAGACGCCTCATGATATACCCAGCTCAGGTAAATTTCTATACGTGATCTATTTGTCGTAGCCCCTTTGTATATTTCTAATATAAATGACATGTAAATTGCAGAAGATCCCACAGGGACTGTAGCAGGGGAGGGAAGCTCTTCTCACATCAGAGCTCAAGATGAAGTGCCTCCACCTATTAAAACTGTAAAGACTCCAGCGGAAGTAGTAGCCACTCCAGGAGCCGTGGCAACTAACAAGGTCGTGGGGGCTTCCTTCACGAAATTTTTCTTCACGTCTCTAGAGCCTTTAGTTCATAAAGTGATGGAGAGAGAAGATGTTCCTTTTAGTACAATCAGAACTCCTTCTTCATTCTTGATCGGAGGTATCCGTAGCCAAGGGGACGAGGCTCAGGCTACCTTTTTGGAACACATTTTGGATGAGCTGGAGGGCTCAATTAAAGCTTACAAGGTGCTAAAAAGAAGAGATATTGAGCAGCTAGTAAACATAGAATACGAGGCTATGGCTCGAGAATCAGAGACTAGTAAAGCCAATTTTGAAGCATTCTTACTGGCTTTCACTAGACAATCCAGAGGAGATATCGAGCAACTAGACATTCAAATCGCTGATGCAGCTTCTATTGCTGAGAGTCATAAGAGTAAGGCTGCAGATGAAGAGAAGAAGGCTTCTGATCTGGAGGCTAAAATTGCCCAGCTTCAAGCAGAACTCAAGACTGTCAAGCAGAACTTAGAACAAGAAAGTCAATTGCATCAAGCTGCTGTTAATCAAATAGATGCTCTAAAGCATCAGAAGACTGAATTTGAACAGCTCCAGAATGAAGAACTAGCACATCAAACTACTGCTCTATACCTATTCGATCCTGAGTCAGGAAGGGTAGAAGCCAGACAGCGAGTGCTAGATTCTCTTAATAAAAGAGTTCAAGTTTTGAAGAAACAAATTGTAGAATGTATTACTTATCCTTCAGAATAGAATGAGCAAAGTTTGTTGTCTTTTTCATTACAATGTATTTCTTTTTGAAATAGAAATAAAATAAGAAACTTTTTATGTGGTTCCATTACTTGTTGCATATCTTGTTATAGATATAAGTAATAGAATAGAAAATATATTCAGAGGTACTGGACATGATATATTTCTTGATTTTAGAAAATAACAATATTTATTATATCTGCTCAAAGGTAATGTGGACGTGGTAGAATATAACGTTTAATAATACTGTTATTTCAATAGACAACTTTATCAGAGGTATTAGGGACGTTACAAGTTGCTGATGTAGATAATCGAAATTCAGAGGTGTGAAGAACGTGAATTCTTTTTATTTATAATAAAATAAAAGACAATAAATGACAAGACTAATGAATGAATGAATGATAAGTCAAAGAAAGTAAATGAATGAACAGTCACTTCGGTTTTCTAGGAGGAGAAACTGAATGAATGAACAGTTATCTCGATTCTCGAGGAAGAGAATGAATGAATGAACAGTCATCTCAATTTTCGAGGAAGAGAATGAATGAATGAACAGTTGGACTTCTTTTGAAGAAGAAAAGTCGCATCGATTCTTGAAACCGATCATCTAGTCGTTCAGTCTATAAATAGAACAAAACTTCTGTAGATATCGTCACCTTCTTTTCTTTCTGTACAAAATGTCTTCCGAAGATTTGTTCACTCCGAAGATCGAAGATATGACTGAGAAGCCTCCTGCTGAGCCTCCAGTTCTTCCTCAGAAAGAAGTGGGTGAAGGCTCGACCGTTCCCGCACCAGAGCAGGACCTGATTGCCAAGTTGGTGGAGCCTGGAAAGACTGCTGAAGAGGAAGCTGTAAGAATGGCCGTCTGTGAGTTGCTAGTGTGTTCAGACAACGAGATGTTTGAGTTGCTGGCAAATCATGTATTTATTAATGAAGGATCGGGTCCTCGTCCCTGTCCTTAATATTATGTAAATCTTTTCTGCTTTTGAAATAAAATGTGTTTTATTTACATCATTTCTCTGAATGAAGAACATTTTACTTTTATACATAATACTTCTTGAAAAATTTGCCATTGATAGGCATCATAGCAACTCTGCCATCCATATCTGTTAATTGGTAGGCTCCATTTAAAAAAACTTTGTTTACCACATACAGACCTTCTTATTTCGCCTCGGACTTGCCTTTGCTCATATGGGTCATAGTCATAGGACGTCTGACTGTAAGAACTAGATCGCCTTCCTGAAATGTTTACACTTTGACCTTGCGATTGAAAGCTTTTGAGATACGGGCTTGATAAAGTTCAATATGTTGTTGGGCCAATAGTCTTTTCTCATCGAGCGCCTCCAATTCTTGAAGCCGAAGATGATTATTGTTTTTCGTGGTAAGTTCATTAGCAATAGCAATTCTCAAAGATGGAATTTGAATTTCCAGTAGTAAGACAGTCTCGCATCCATATACTAGAGAAAAAGGTGTAGAACCTGTGGGATTACGGACTGTAGTACGATAAGCCCATAGACATTCTTCAAGTTTCTTACTCCAATTATGTTTGTTAATAGAGACAAACTTTTTGAGGAGTTTGATGATAGTCTTGTTGAATGATTCTGCTAGCCCATTAGCCGTAGGATTATCGGCCGTAGAAGCAACATTATTGATTCTGTTGTCATCACAGAACCTAGTAAATTTCTGGCTGACGAATTATGGTCCGTTATCATAGATGATCTAACGAGGTACACCAAATCTGTATATCACATGATGTTTGATAAAGTTAATGATACTACTTGTCTTCACTTCAGCTAAAGGTATGGCTTCAGCCCATTTAGAAAAATAACCGGTTATAGCTAAGATAAATCGATGTCCTTTAGAAGAAGGAGGATTGTTTGGACCAATTACATCCATGCCCCAAGCTTCGAAAGGCCATGAGGCAGCAGTTGGGTGAAGAAATTCTGACGGTTGGTGAATGAAATCTGAATGAATCTGACATGCACGGCACTTCCTTGCATAGTCAATGGCATCTGATACCATAGAGGTCCAGTAGTAGCCCATACGTCGGATGCGATCCTGTAATTTAGGACCAGGCTGATGTGCTCCACAAACGCCATCATGAGCTTCACGCAATATTTGCTTTGCTTAATCACCAGCAAGAAAACTCAAGAGTAATCCATCAAAAGTTCTTCGAAAGAGGGTTTTGGTGGTATGATTATAATAGAATCGAAACGATCGGCGATGAATACTTGTAGCTTCCTTAGGATCTTCAGGTAGTATGTCATGTACTGCAAAGTCGATGAAAGGTGCTCTCCAGTCTTCGCTGATGATATTGACTTCAGTTGAATTATTGAATTCAATGTTAAGGTTGTTTTCAACACAAAACAGTTCTCTATTGGAGATAACAACCATTTGTTGTCTTTTGACTGGAATTGCCAAGACCGCAGCTAAGTTAGCTAAGGCATCAGCTTCTGTGTTACATGTTCGACGTACATGTTCGATAAAGAACCCTTTGAACGAAGAAGCTATTCTGATTGCCGCTTCGTAGTATGGTACCAAATCTTGATGTCGAACTTCGTATGTGCCTCTAACCTGATTAACAATCAGTTTAGAATCACCATATACTTCGAGATATTCAATATCCAGTTGTTTGGCTAATTGGAGTCCAATGAGCAAGGCATTGTATTCTGCTACATTGTTGGAGCACGACTCATCTAAGGAATAATCCCTCTGAATGGCTAATCCATCTAGTAAAACAAGAACGATTCCTACTCCAGTGACAAGGGTGCCTCTAGGTCCAATTCTAGAAGCTCCGTCAAAGAACAACCACCAAGTAGGCAATTCTTCTAAGATCATATTTGATTCCAATGTCTCATATGGAATTTCGTCATAGAGCTTAGATGTTTCAGGGACAGGATGAGCTGCTAAAAAGTCAGCAAGTGCTTAGCCTTTCACCGACTTTTGAGGAACATACAGCATGTCATATTGTGCTAATAATATGGCCCATGTAGCAAGCCTAGAATTGAGTGTGCTGGGCCTTTTCATTAGGACCCGAAGAGGATTGACTCGAGAAATAACATGAATAGTTTGGCCGATAATGTAATGTCTTGTCTTTTGAACAACAAACATTAAGGCTAAGCATTCCTTCTCTATAGGACTCACTACACCAAATCAAAGATTTCACAACACATTTTTTTTTCCAATTGCCAACAGTTTTTTAATGTTAGAAATTACCAACGGTGAAAAACTGTTACGAACTAGAAAAAATGTTAGTAAAAATAGGAAAAATAAAATTCTAATTTTAGATGACACATCCTATTTGTTTTGTAACATTTATGAACCGTTGGGAAATTTAAATAAGGTTGAAAGATTGAATCACATGTCTTTCACGTGACATAAAAAGTGTTGGTGAGGTTCATGACATTTTCCAACTCTCATTTTCATCCCGACCCATCCCGAGCCCTAGAAATCTCATTCTCCTCCTCTCCTTCCCTTTCCTCTCTGCTGAAGGTGACTGGCGAAGGTGGCTCAATCTAAGAAGAAAGAAGCTCCGGACTCCCCCAATCTCTCCTCCCTAATAATGCTTCACAGGTTGTCATCGCCTCCATCTCTCAAATTCGAGTTTTACTTAGCTAGGGTTTCTTCGTTTCTTTCCTTCTATTTTCTTTTTGGAAGTAGTTATATTTCTACAACAATTTCTAACGAGCAGTCAAAATCGTAGGTGCCTTCGGGATCTCTCATCGGTCCGATCCCTCCGAGGAGGTCCCGGCCGATCGATGTGCAGGTCAGTAGTATTTCACCTCGATTTCATAATCAGGGCTTGAAAGATTTTATTCGTAATCAAGAAGGAGAGTCGCTTCTTTATGAAGAATGTAGATTCCCCCAAAATCGGAACCGTATCGATGCCAGAGTCATGCTGGACACGACACAACATGGACACGGCACATATATTGGTGCATCCTAGTGCATCTAGACATGAACGTGTCATCTATTTTTGGTGTGGTTGGAAGTTTGCTATTATCTAAAATTCAATTTAGTGAGAAAATAATGCGAACCAGGACTACATGCAAGTTAGTAGTGTCTTTCAAGCACAACTAATTTTTTGGACTAAGGAAAGTTTTAGAGAATTTGATTCCGTTGAAGAATACTTCTTGAACCTTTCTAAATACAAATTAAATTTTAGGAACTGTTTAGAAGAAAAAATTTCCTCTTTAGTTGTTGAAAATTAGAAAGACATTGCTTGGAGAAGTTAAGTTTCTCTTATTAAAAAGAAAACATAAGTTACTATCTTTTAAGAAATTATATCATAAGCTTTGTTTACTGATGTATCATGGTCAGGATAACGAAAGAGCCTACTTCGGTTCGGCTGATTAGGCTCTTGGGAAGGTATGTAGTTCAGACCTTTATTGTAACCACAAAATGAAACATTATTTAGTCTCAATTTTACTATTATGTTGAGAGTAACTAGTAGTTTCTGTCAAATTTACCCCGCTTAGTAATAGAAAATAAGTTCTAGAAATGAGGCAATGTTTGGTGCAGATAAGTTGGAATAATGTATTATTTTGCGTTGTACCTCTTTGTGAATTGCCTGTATTTTTCTAGTTGAAATTTCGTAAGAACTTATTAGAGCATATTCTTCATGTTAGACATTTATGTATAAAATCTACATCTTCCCTGTCTATATTCTGCTCAATGTTTACCTAACCTCAAAATATTTATTTAGCACAAACTATGACCCAACACTCATTTGTTATTATTTCTTATTCCATTCTATAGGTGGTGAACATTCTAATTCATATGGCCACCCAAGCAACGATAAACACGACCATCATGGGCATTGTATATTCTCATTCAAACTCATTCTATGTTAGATCTTTATGTTGGAGTTGGAGACTCTGTTTGTGTAAGTGAAAAGTTTGCTTTTGAGTAAATTCCTTAATAGTAATCCCTTGCCTTCATGTTCCTCTGCAATTTTGCATGTTTTTCTTTGTTATTGTAAAATAAAGATTGCTGAAAAACTGAATTGCTTTCAAGTTTATGTAATATTCGCTAGCCAAAATGTGGCTTCATATTTCATTCATGAATAAATGGATGATAGGTGGATATGTAGGCAAATAATTCCATTTAAGTCATGATAACTTCTGATCACTTTTATTTTGAACCGATAACTAACTTGGGTTAAATTTAATTCAAATTTCATATGCGCTACATAAGTCTTGATCAATTTCTCTACCTTGGCAGATCTATGGACAATCACCGCACGATGACTGTGGTTATCATTTCCAGGTGTGTAGATGATGCCATTCAAAATGCAAAGAGTTTGAACACTTTGTAATCATGGAACTTTGCACAATATAAAGTTTGGAGGGATGTCGGGGTGGTAACTCAGGCATCGATATTCATCAGTAGAGAGCTTACTTGAAGTAAGATTTGTTGTAAATTGCCGACATGATCATTCAATCGCTTTGTACAGATTCCACTTCATTGTGTATGTATGGGTGTAGAGGTCAAGATTTTGATCCCAAAAAAGTTGTCAATATTAAAGTTCTATTATCATTTATAACATTGTGTGTTTAACAAATGTTATATATATATATATATATATATATATATATATATATATATATATATATATATATATATATATCAAATGGTTAAAACAAATTATTATTACAAAAATGGTGGCTCTATTGAGCCCAACTTCCAGCAACAACAAACAAAAGTAAGAATATAGTCGTAATAACAACAATCTTTCTTTCTCACAAAAACAATTTTCTTCTATTTAACACCATCCAATCCAAATGCAATATTTTGTCTTCCTTTACAGAATGAACCTATATATATATATATATATATATATATATATATATATATATATATATATATATAGGTTCATTCTGTAAAGGAAGACAAAATATTGCATTTGGATTGGATGGTGTTAAATAGAAGAAAATTGTTTTTGTGAGAAAGAAAGATTGTTGTTATTACGACTATATTCTTACTTTTGTTTGTTGTTGCTGGAAGTTGGGCTCAATAGAGCCACCATTTTTGTAATAATATTTTGTTTTAACCATTTGTAATAATAAAAACAAACGTTGGTAATATCAAGAATTACCAACGGTTATAAGTGTTAGGATTTTATGACTATAACCTTTGAAAAAGATATTTCCAACGGTTTTTTACCGTTAGCAACGTTAATTTGCCAACTGTTTTTTACCGTTAGGAAAGCGACTTTTGTAACAGTTTTTTACCGTTAGGAAATTTATTTTTCCAACGGTTTTCTACCGTTAGGAAAGTAAATTTGCTAACGATTTTTTACCGTTAGAAAAATTCCCAACGCCGTTTTTCCAACGGTAAAAAACCGTTTACAATAATTTTCCTAACGCTTATAGTTGTTAGGAAATGACAGTTTTGGTGTAGTGACTATAACGATGTTCAGCCCCAATCATCGTCCGACTAAGGTAGTAGATGACTTGTTTATGACCTTCTTTGTTCTTCTGAGCCAGTAATGCACCCAATGAATGGTCCATTGCTCAGACATACATCAAGAAGGGTATTCCTGAGATCGGTGGTACAAGGACTGGTGGACTCATCAAATACCGCTTTATGTCATCAAATGCTCGTTGACATTCTTCTGTCCAAATGAAAGATACACTTTTCTTCATTAACTGAGTAAATGGTCTGCAACGTCCAGATAAGTTTGAAATGAACCTCCTGATGTACGCAAGTCGACCTTAGAATCCTCGTAGCTCTTTTAGGTTGCATGGAGGACGCATCTCTTGAATGGCTTTGATCTTCTCGGGATCAACGTGTATACCTTTAGAGGTAATGACGAATCCGAAAAATTTCCCACTAGAGACACCCATGAAAGACTTGGTGGGGTTCATTTTGAGTTGATGCTGGCGTATTAGATTGAAGATAGTTTTTAAATCTTGGATGTGATCTTCCTTTAGACGACTTTTAACGGCAATATCGTCAACATAGCATTCGACAGTCTTTCACAGATGATCTCGAAAGATAGTACTCATAGCCCGCTGTTAAGTTGCACCAGCATTTTTAAGACCAAAAGGTATGATTGTATAGCAGTCTACTCTGCGAGAAGTACGGAATGAAGTGTGTTTTTCATCTTCAGGATTCATCCAGATTTTATTATATCCAGAAAACCCATCCATAAAAGAGATTCGTTCGAATCCACAAGTATTGTCGATCATGACATCAGTAATTGGGAGTGGGAATTCATCTTTAGGACACACATCATTGAGATCCCGAAAATCTATACACACTCGTACTTTCCCAGTCTTCTTCAAAACTGGTACGGCATTGGCTACCCAGTCAGGATGTTCTTCTTCTCTGATAAAACCACAAGCGATAAGCTTTTTGACTTCATCATCAATCGCATCCATCATTTCAGGCTTGAATAGCCGTTGCTGTTGTTTGACTGGCTTGGCATTAGGCAAGATGTTAAGTTTATGAGTTGCAACCTGAGGATCTAAACCCGGCATATCTTCATAGCTCCAGGCGAAGACATCGATATATTCACGAATGAGGTGAATCAGTTCTTGTTTATCATCCTTTAGAAGATTTTTGCTAATAAAGATTGGTCGTGGTACATCCTTCTCTCCAACGTCGATCTGGATTAGTTGATCTTCGGTAGGTGGTTCTCGTTGTTCAAAATAGAGTTTCCACTGATTGTCCATCCTTTGTGCCCAAGGGTCTACTTCAGGAGCTTCCTCAATATCATCTTCGTCATTGTCTGAGAACTCGGCTGACACCATGTTAGAAGATATTGTTACCTGATGAACATGACCAATACTGGTATCAAAATCCCATAAAATGGAATCAAAAGAGTTAGATCGTTCATATTCATCGGATTCGAAAGCTTCTGGAGTCGGAAGTGGTGAAGTATAATCTAATCCCCGCTTCATTTTGTTTTAGTATTGTTGTGATTTTCCTTTTGGAACAGAAATACGAATAGGAGTTCGCCTTCCTTTACCGCTATTGAGACCAGTTCTGAAATCATAGCCCATTTTACGGATGATTGTCTTGGATTGCGGACTATAGCGACGTAATTGTAGCCTTTATGTATCATCCTTATCATCGTTGTCAGGCATAATATTTTGTTCTTCTCGTTTATTAAAAAGTATAGTCATTTTGCCTTTCTTTCGAGATGGCACTAAGAAGTATGATTCATGTATTGAATCCAGTGATACCATATTTTGGAGAGATGATATGACTCCTACTGTAAGTGGTTTGAAGCTATCTAGCATATCCAAATAACATTGAGTATAATAAGAGACATCAGTATATTACAAAGGAGATGCTTTATTGATCTTTACATCATCATTTACAACAGGACCTTTAACCTTAACAGGCTTAGTCAGATTGATAACCAGAGGGGGAGAAGAAGAACGAGAAGGAGGAGGGAGCTTTTTACGACGAAGGTCGATTACAAGTGGCTCAGAAGAGGCGAGCTTCCTTTGTTTCTGACTAACACCACGAGACTGCTTCTTATGAGAAGGAAGGTAGATAGTCAGTGGTTTGGAAGACTGGGGATAAGAAGTACGTCCTTTGACAGGAATTACCAGAGTTTTATTCGGTACGCCTTTCTGTTCTTCATCAGTATCCATTGCTAACACCACCTTCATGAATTCCTCTTTATACATGCTAGAGTCGTTGCAGTACGCTTCAACCCCCTTGAAAGGAATTAGGTCTGCAACTTCTTTTTGTACTTTTCCATTGCCATCTACATATTTGAAACATTGGTAGAGAGTAGAAGGTACAATGTTGTGTTCATGGAGGAGCGGTCTTCCCCGCAAAGCATTGTATGAGCCATGATTATTAATCACATAAAAAGTCACCTTGGTACGAAGATTGCCGATTTAGAGTTTCAGGCGTATCTTCCCTAAAGGTTTACTTCTTTCTTGATTGAACCCCAAGATGGTAGTGATAGTTGTAGAAAGGTTGTGCACTGGGATCTTCAAGTCATCCAACAAAGACTTTGGTACGATACTAAGAGCAGACCCAGGGTCAATCAGAATGCGATCGACTTTCATGGTGTCCATATATCCCGTAAAATAGAGAGGACGATCATGACGATTGTCTTCTAACAACATGTCATCTTACGTAAAAGTGATATTAGGTATTAATTCAAATACACTATGATAATATGTACAGCTGACAGGTTCCTTTTCATGCTTCTTGAGGAGAGTAAAACAAGCATCAGCCTGCATTAAAGATTCACTTAACGTTTCTCGAATTTTTTTTGAGAGACGTAAGAGTTCGAAGATTAAATGTCTCGCTGGAGTGTTAGCCAATTGAGCCAGTATGTCAAAATTATATGGCTTTTCAAGTCCGAGAGATGAGGACTTTTTTAATGCTTTGTCAAAGCGGATGGGTTGTTTTCCCTTGTCTGCTGATGTCGGTTTGGGAGGAATTGGTTCTACCACTGGTGAGGATGTAGATGGTATATTCTCAGCAGGAGAAGATGATGTAGGAGGAGCATCAGGAGATGGGGCATGATTCTCTTGAGTCTCGGGATACTCTCTGAGGTAAGGTTTCCTAGATCTGGTACCGATTGGAATTTCTTCTTCTGCCACTGGTTCAAAACTTACCATATTGCAGCTCTTGATTTAGTTTTGGAGCGCTTCTTTTGATTGAAAGAGGAAGGTGCTTCAAAGTCTGCCACTAGATCTGGATGAATCCACATGATTTCTTTTTTGTTAGTGGACAGTAGAACAAGACCTTCATTTTGGGGAGGTAAAAGATTCACAATCTCGAGAGTAGCCCTTGCAATGGGGATAACACCATCTTGTACTAGTTGTGGTGGGAAATCACTAAACTTTACGGAGACGACATTGGCCGTCACAGTCTTCTCATCCTGTTGGAGAGTAACTGTACCAGAGTTGACCATTTCTTGGATTTTGCCTTTGAGCACGTAACATGCTCTGGTTGGATGCCCTATAAATCTGTGATAAATACAATATTTAGGATGGTCAGTCTTACCTACTTCATCTGGCCGTTTTACCTCCGACAGTTGAAGTTCATTGCTTTTGATTAAACAATCAAAGATGCTCACAACATCATCTTCATCAAAAGAATATTCTTGTTTTGGACGAGGTACTTTTTGTAGTGGTGCTGATGGAGTGGGTGCCATCTGAGCAATATTAACATCCAATGACTCCTTACCCTTGAGATTGATGGCCAATGTTTCTTTACCCTTGCGATTGTTCTGGCGATTATTACCACCGGGTGTGGAATGTTCATCTTGGTTAGGATGAGTCATTTGAACTCCTAACTGTTTGAACTTCTCAGAGCTAACCTCTGCCGCCTTAGCATTCACAATGAAAGAAGGCGAATCTTAGAATTGTGTTGATCCAGTCTATATGCTGATGATAGGCAACAAGTTTAATTTGCCAGTGTCTACTGTTACAGTAGATGAAGTTCCTAGAGGCATTTTAAGTGCCTCTCGGCAGAATCTTTTAATGAAACTCTCCGTAGATTCATTGTGTCTTTGTTTAATTTTGATAAGGTCAGACATCGTCATATCGTTGACTCCCTCATAGAACCGTTCCAAGAATATTTGCTTAAAACCAGCAAAAGAAGTTATGCAGCCATCCGGCAAGCTACGGTACCAGTCATATGCCATACCGGCTAAACAACCGACGAACACCCTGGTAAGGAGAGCATCATTTGGCTGCAATTGGTCAGTCATCACCTCAAAGTGATTCATATACTGACTTGGAGAAGTGCTGCCATCAAACAACATAATGGTGGGAAGCTTGTACTTAGGAGGAAATTGAACCTCATTCCATTCAGCAGGATAAGGTTATTTTATCCCAAGTCTTTGTAGACCATCCTTCTATTTGAAGGCCTCAAACTGAGTGCGTAAGAGTTTTACAGCCTCATTAGCATCCCATGATGTCTAGGAATTGGTGGGTTGATTTGAGTTGTTAGGAGGAAGAACAGCATAATAATTACCACCCCCAGCACCAGACTGACTGGGAGCAGCTTGAGTTGGTACAGAAGCAACCTAGGAAGGAGGTACCCCAGACCAACAGTAACAGGTACAAAAGATGCTATGAGCTCAGGATTTGTAGGAGGATTTATAACCGGTGGCACTGCATGTTGAGCCACGATTATAGTGTGCATACTTGCGACCATTTTAGCCATGGTTTTCAGTTTATCTTCTGGTGCAGCAATTCGTTGCTCTTGACTGGCTGAACTAGAAGCATCTTGGTCTTCTGTAATGGCATATGCTGTCACCTCTTTTGCCATTATTGACGAGATAGTTTGTTCAGAACTTTTACTATCTGTGTCAAAGTCAGACAAAGAATCTTCTCCCAGATGAGTAATGGGAAAATCTTCATAATTGAAGACATCCTGATCCAAGTTTCGATCTCTCAATCTGGTTGTTGAAAGACCCCTTCACTGGATTCGAGGAGTTGTCCCAAGTACTGCTGACGCGGATTGCGAGACGTGCCACGCTTTGAGGATTTTCTACCCCCAGTGTCTCCGGAAGTCATATTGACAGAAGCATATAATAGCTCACCTTCATCTTCTATCATGGGTTCGGGAATTGAAGTATAGTTCAGCCGATCGAAGATAGATCGTTTAGCTGATTGGCAACAAAACTTGATGACTACTTCATGAAGGCAGTGGCGTTCTGATGGATGATTCATAGGTGAGTGAGACGTCTCTGTGATCTTCCATCTTTTTGTAAGACGTTCCTGGAGATCAGTTACCACCACGGGACGAGAAGAAGTCGGAGGAACATATTCCTTAATGATGTTAGGAACATGACTCCGGTTCTTAAGATGTTTAGTTCCGTGAGTGTACAAAGAAGTACTTAACTCATTGGCATAAGTGATTGGGTCCTTCTTTTCAAACCTTTGTTTCTGGTGTAAATTGGCCCTTGGCATAGAATTCTTGCGTTTTACTGAAGTTGATACTGATTGACGTCTGTTGAGATAAACACGTAAATCAGAAAATTCTGCTCCTAGTGCATCTGTTTGAGATACCAGCAACTTTTCTTGCTTGGATCTTGAAATATGCAAAATTGGAAGATCTGGAGCAGTTGCCATAGGGGTAGGCAAAATTCCTCTTTGATCAGTACTCTTTCCCCTGGTAGTGATTTGAAGATCGCTGTTTAAGGGAATATAATCTAATATATCTTCTTCTGAGTCATAGACTAGGAAAGATTGAGAAAAGACCAAAGGGTACTTTCCTTTATTTTGTGAAGGGTTAGCTAAAAAGCGTTTCCCTCTGTTTTGTTGTGGAACAACCTTAGATGCAGGTTGTACCAGTTGAGGAAGTGTCAAAGGAACCTTCCCTTTGTTATGTCTAGTACAAGTACTATAACATTGCTTCTCCAAGTTCATAACTGGAGAAGAAGAGGGAATAGCCAAAAGACTAGTTCCCTTAGGTTGCGTCAGGGCAACATGGTGTGCAAACTGCGCCTGAACAGCAGAGTGCTTAGGTTGCGCCATAGCCAAATGGGCTACTGGTTGCGCTTTAGCAGCAGGTTGTGCCTTGGCAGTAAGATGAGTTGACTGCACCTTGGCAGCAAGGTGAGTTGACTGTGCCTTGGCAGCAAGATGAGTGGGTTGCGCGCAGGCAACAGAAGCAGAGTGAATAGACTGTGCCTTGGCAACAGTATAAGTAGACTGTGCCTTGGCAACAGAGGGAGTAGGTTGCGCGCAGATAACAGAAGCAGAGTGAATAGACTGTGCCTTGGCAATAACATGAGTGGACTGTGCCTTGGCAACAGAGGGAGTAGGTTGCGCGCAGGCAACAGAAGCAGGCTGCGCCTGAGCCACAAAGACAGATTGTGCCTGGGCAACAGAGGCAGGTTGTGCCTGAGTAACAGCAACTGTGGAAGACTTAGGAGTCCACACAACTTTGTTCTTGGTGATAGTCATAACGCGTTTATTGCTCTTCTTGTTGATCATATCCTCGTAGGCTATCTGGTTGACTTGAACAACCAGAGTCTTCTGTGTCTCGTCGATCGACGCAGCATCACATTGAGTTGTTACCTTCTCATCGGAGGAGAAAGTCATCTCCAGCAGAGTCACCATTTTGTTTGCAAAAATAAAAGTTTGATTATAAACTTAGAAAAGAGTACAAGAGTACAATAAATTCTGGGGAAGTACAACTTTATGAATCTGATCAGAAGACGATCACTTTATCCCTTGGACAATGTAAACTTGAAGACTAGAGCCTTTGGAGAATGCATCAGCAATTTTGTAAGAGTTCTTGATCTCTGTGATGCTTTGGTAATGATTGGAAACTCTATTTATAGAGTTTTGGAAATATCTGTTTTAGCAGTTATTCTGATGTACGCGAGGTTAAACTGTGCCACTTTGGGTTGCGCCAACCTTAAATTGCGTCAACTTCCATTCAGTTACACAAACATGTACTAACAGTATTTAGACGCGTGGCATCATATGATTGAGATGCGCATGGTCGCGTACAGAGTAGTAGACATGTTTTGAGAGATTAGTGGCATGTGCGCCACGTCATCCTGCTTCGAAACGTAAGTTGTCTCAACTTTATCAGGTTGCACGAGCTTCAGTCAACGAGTCAAACTGCGCTTGATTGAGTTGCGCCTAGGCATAACTCAGTGCATAGGCACGTGGTCAGCTTTTAAATGTGTGAGGAGAATTTGTTTAGATTGCGCATAGGTATTACTCACAGAGTGCGTGGGACAGCTGTCATCAAATCATAACAGATCGTCTCGAACGTCGCACTTTACGGGATTCGAAGAGATATTCTTCGTTCACTGTGCTGTCAGTTGTCAGTGCTGTCAGTTAATGATGGCAATTATTTGTCAGGCGCCACGTAGATTTCGGCACAAGGTGATTGGGCGCAGTCTAATATTTGGCACAACCTGAACAGTGGCGAAGCTTGATCTGTGAGCTTCATAACAGTGGCACAGCTTTATTTTTGGGGCGCAACTTGATTGCTGAGCAATAAAAATATGGCACAAATTGAATTTTAGGCTCTACAAATTATACCTCCTTGAGAAAGAAATCACACTTGCTAAGCTTCACGAAAAGTCGCTCATTCCTTAACGTTCCTAAAACTATCCGTAGATGCTGCTCATGCTCCTCTTGACTCTTGGAGTAAATCAAGATATCATCTATAAAGACTACAACAAATTTGTCCAAGTACTGGTGAAAGATCTTGTTCATTAAATTCAAGAAGACTGCGGGAGCATTGGTCAAACCGAAAGGCATGACCAAGAACTCGTAGTGTCCATACCTTGATCAAAAAGCCGCCTTTGCAATGTCTTCCTTCCGAACCTTCAATTGGTGATAGCCTGATCGTAAGTCAATCTTGGAGAATACTTTTGCTCCATTCAGTTGATCGAATAGATTGTCTATCCGTGGCAAGGGATACTTGTTCTTCACTGTCACTGCATTCAATGCTCTGTAGTCGATGCACATGCGTACTGTCCCGTCTTTCTTAGGTACAACAAGAATGGGTGCTCCCCACGGTGACACACTGGCACGAATAAAGCCCTTCTCCAATAAGTCATCAATCTGCGTCTTCATCTCTACCAACTCTTTGGGCGCTAGTCGATAAACTCGAGATGAAATAGGCTCGGCTCCCGGAATAAGCTCAATAGAAAAGTCAATGTCTCGGTCAGGTGGCAGTCCTGGCAATTCCTCGGGGAATACATCCTCAAACTCGGTGATGATTGGGTGCTGAGGGGTTTCCTGCATCATCATGTGAGTCACCGATGCGGGTGCATCACAATTCTCTTCGTCTTCTTTGGGGAACTCAAACTCCGCCGTATTCGGTGGTCTAAAGACAATACTGCCCCTATGGAAGTCTATGAGTGCGAATTGCTGGTTCAACCAGTCCATTCCAAGAACCACATCAAATGTCGACATAAGGAATACAAGAAGTCGTGCCCTCATCTCTCTACCACTTATCACTATAGGACAAAGTCTACAAACACCACTAACAGGTACAACTCCTCCTCCAGTGAGGATTCTAACATTCTTAGCTAAGGGTGTGATTGGAATGCTGTCTCTAGTGGCAAAACTAGTAGCTATAAATGAATGTGTGGCTCCAGTATCAAATAATATAATAGCAGAAAAATATGCAACTAAAATAATACCTGCTATAACCTCTGCCTCTGTCTCTATATCCTCAACAGCTAGAGAGAATGCCTTTCCATGGTTCTGTCCTGGGCCTTGAGCTCTGGCATTGTGGTACTGTGCTGTCTGTGGTGGTAATGGTGGACGAGGTGCTGGGGCTGTAGGCCTCTAGACCTGATGTTAGAGGCTGCTACTCAGGACAATCTCTGGCCAAGTGTTGTCCTGATCCACATCTCATGCATAATCCCAAACGAAGTCGGCAATCATCTCTGACATGACCCTGCTTTCTACAATATTGACAAGTGGGCTTCTGGTAGGGAGTAGTCCTCTGCTGGTACTGTCATGTGGTCCTCCTGATAGGTCCACCATGGGTAGCTCTAGTCGGTATAGATGTTGGTGTATGGCGCCTCGATGTCTGCTGCTGCTCCTTGCGAAGAATCTCCAGAGCAAGAGCTTCTTCCAGGACAGCTGAATGGGAGACTCGAGACTGGGTAGTCGTATAAGACTTGAGCTCTGGTGCAAGCCCCTGGTGAAATCTCCTTGCCTTCTCTAACTCTGTCAGGATCAATCCCGTACCAAATCTACTCAGGCGATTGAACTCTGAGTCATACTCATCAACTGCCAAATTTCCTTGCTTCAGATGAAGGAACTGGTCGTAGAGACCATCTCTAACATGAATAGGGAAGAATCTCTCATAAAATGCATCATAGAACTGCTTTCAGGTGATCCCAGTGCCTAATCGTCTCTCTTGCGCCTTCCACCAGTGGTGAGCATTATCTTCTAACAGTAGGTCCACTGCTGTCATCCAATCTCGAGCTGGCAACTGGGATGCCTTCAGTAGCTTCTCTATACTAATAAGCCATTGTGACACCTCTAGTGGCTTTTTCATTCCTCTAAAGGCCTTGGGATTTATATCTGTAAAATTCTTGATAGAGCCTTCATAAGGATGCAGAGCCGATGCTGGTGCTGGTACTGGAGGTGGTGGTGGAGGTCTAGCTAATGCTGCCATCATCGTCAGTCTTATCAGCTCAGTCTGCTGCCACTAAGCCTGCATCATGGCGTACATAACTGGGAAGTAGGGCTCCCATCAGTCGGTGGTGAGGCATCTGAGGTCCCGACTGTGGTGGAAACTGCTGAGGGAATGGTGGTAATGGAGACAGTGGTACATTCCCTTTCGGTAGCATGGTAGTGGTCTGCCCAGCCTGGCTGACTGGGGGTGCTGCGATCTCTGGGTGTACCATCGTCGATGTCATAGTAGGCTGTGACTGTCCTGGCTGGTATGCTGTCACTGGAGTCATTGGAGGATTATGTCCCTCCGGAGTAGCCCCTTCACCAGATGTGAGGGCCAAGGCAGAAGTGCGTCCGCTTCTTAGATTCATACTGTTGGCACGAGGAAGATAGGTTGATATTAGTAAAGTTTAGATGTAAGGTAAATCAATTAATCGAAGGAATTTGAAAAAAAGTTTGGATGTCAAGGGACGTAGTAGTTCTGGATGAGATATTACTATTCCTATATGCATGCTTGTTGGGCACAGTCTTGTAACCCAACAATATTAACGTAGACATGCATGGACCACCACAAAAATATGTAACGCCCCAGTCCTAAAATACATAGGACCAAGTACATGAACATGCCAACTGCATATGTACGAAGAATACTCCAATATATGGAATCCTCATATATGTACATAAGCTGTAAATAAAATAATCATAGGCCAGAATAATATAATCTAATCTCATCACAGCTTAACACAGAAGATAATAGAGTCCAAATAATAAATAAGTGTTTCAAAAGATAGCCGGGTGAACATGCTTACTCCAAACAGCTATGGAAATAGTCTCACAAGATCAGAGTCCAACCTCCGCAAAATAGAAAGAAAAGAGATGTAAAAATAATGTCCACTAATGTCTCAAATAAGGAATAGACTAGGAATCAGTAGGAAATGTCTCGTCATCGATGTAAGCTAAATCCAATGCCACTCATACTCCTACGAAAAGTCGTCTAATCCTGGAGAGATAACCAGGTCCTCAGAGGGACGTAACAAGATACAAGAAAATACCATTTCATGTAACTGTGATAATATAATAAGAAAGAAAGGTATGCATGCAATAGGGTTCCTGACAATTCTACTATGAATATGCAATTGAGATACAATCCTTCGACGCATGAGCCCTAGCTGAATATAGGATCCGGTATAGTCCCCACTTGGGCACCAGTGACCAAGTGCATAACGTTCCAAGAACGACAGAAGCCAACCTGAGAGGCTAATCATACCCGTATCTCCAGCGGAGCTTCCGAGTTACAAGGGAAGTGCAATCGAAGCTCATACGTCAGGTATTGTTCTCCCCACCCAATGCCTAGTATCATCATGTCCATGATCGAAATAAACCTCTAGTAACCGCTAAGTCTTCTAATATGCAATTCTATTGGCGATTACTCCTATCCGTCGTACGTTCCATACGCATCGATGGCCAGCCGACTACACGGATATGTATCCAACATGTGACTCACGAGTCGTGGTAATCAAGTGTTAAGGCCGTATAAGATATACCAATATCCCATATACAATGGGTGGTCTCTAGACTAGGTCCATGCAAGAGGAATAAATAAAACAAGAATAGACGACCGATAGAGTCGTTCGCACCCAAGTGTGACTTGGACGCACATTAATATACTAACCAAGACAGATAAGAAATAATGAATATAAATAACTAAAAATAAGAAATAAGTAATCACAGAAGAAGTGGCAAGGTATCTTGCCTGATGGTTCAAAGTGGCAAGTCCAGAAAATCATAATGTCAGCCAAGAAACGTCACAATCTCCAAATAACTCTGGATGCTGAAACAAACATAAAAAACGTACTCGATGTATAATATATACCTAGAAAACGCCTGTCCAAAAGTCTAATTTTAGAATAGGGGCAAAATCGTAATTTTGGATCAAAACGATGTCCGCAGTTAGACCCGCTTTACAACGAAACGCGTGCAAAGTCTATGGTCTCTAAAATCATCAAACTAAATGTCTACGGATTTAGTTTGAGGAGAGGAATTCAACGATATGTCCAGTTTTGGATTCTGATGAGCCGCGTACAAAATTGCCCATTTGAGTGGGTCGCGGGCCCGCCAAAAAGGAGTTCCGGTCGACCTTCTCAGAATTGAACCAAACGTGGCACACAGGACCAGAATTTTGATTCAGACCTGTTGGCGCAAGTTTCATCTCGATCCGACGACTGTACCCGAAGTTAGGGTAAAGTTTGCAAATTGGCGATACATGGATATCTTGACGGATACGGACTGATTTCGTCGCGCACACGCAACGTAACTGAGTTCCGTCAGTTCCCACTCGTCAGCAACGTCCATATGCGCCTTTCGATGTGTATAGCGTGCGACCACGTCACCCGGTTTGTCGGAGCGCAAGCCGTATCGAGAAAATTTTCAGAATTTTATATACATTTAACACAGTTTTTTCTCCAACTTCACCATCAATTTACTTTTTACACGTTAATCGAAACGACGATCCAGAAGATGCATTGCGATCTCGGTTATGTTTTCTTTTACTGTTTTTAATTAGTTTCTACAAATTTTTAATGTACACCAAGAAAATTGGCCGACAAGTTGTCATTTAAAATTGGTTTTAACAGTCCAGAAAATCTAATTTTTTTGCTAACTTTGGTTTGATTTTTTGAACCAGTTAGATGGTCATGTCGATTTCCATCTAGAGGATCTCGAAGAGGGTCAAGTCTACTTTCCAAAAAATCTTACGGATAGAAAATTGGAGTTACGAGTAAAAAGTTACGTTGTCGGGAAGTAGGGTACCTTAAGTGGGAAAACTGCTCCGTGGATGATGAGGGGCTGACTTTCGATGCTCCGTTCGTTGCACACACAACTTCATTTCTAGTGAAATGAACTCGTAGACGAAGAGGGGATATTCTGCCAGAATTTTCGTTTTGGGAGTCTAGGGTTTTGAGGTATGTGGAGGAAGTTATATATATAACAAGTTTTGGGCAAACCTAATACTACTAGAATTTCTAATAGAGCTACTATGGGTTGGGTGCTCACGGGTTGGGGTGCTCACGGGTTGGGGTTGGGGTGCTGCTACAGCAGCTATGAAAGGGAGAGGGGCCCGCCCACTTTAAGTGGGTGGAAAGTTTTTCTTTTTTTTTCTTTTTCTTTCTTTTCTTTTCCATTTTCATTTCTTTTTCTTTTCTTATTCTTTTATTTCCAATTCTTTCTTTTTATTTTTAAAAATATTCTTATTGTTTTTTTCTATTTAAATTCTATTTCTCTATTTTATTTTTCTATTTTAAAATATATTTTATTTTTCTATTATTACTTTATTTAAATTTCTAAATTCTATTTTTATTTATTATTTCTAATTTAAAACTCTTTTCAATAATTCAATATTTTAGATATATTTATATACACATATATTCCCACATATATGTATATATAAATATATACACCTTAATAAATCAACACATACACACATACATATATACATATAAATATATCATATAAACTTACACCCATACTATGCATTAACTTAAGTATTTGCTATTACTATTATTTTACACTCCTAATATTATGCATACATATTTTTTAGCACAAATTTCTACACAAAACTAAATTTAAATATTTTAATAAATTAAGGGGTTTTATACTGTCGAGACAACCTAACCGCGCTCAAACGAGACCCCGCAGGCTTCTCTGCCGCACCATGCTAGGTGTTGCGAGAGAAGCGCTCCCCCACCCTTGTGCGAGCGGGCAAGCATGCAGCCGCGCAAGGACAGTTGCATGCCAGTACAGCAGCGAGGCAACCGCCAACAGCAGCAGGGGCAGGAAATACTGCCATGCTCAGGCCTCCGTGCCCCCACAACTATCAAAGTACGGCCATCTGCCTCCACCGCCGCCAGTACTGGCCAGACACGGCTAACAGCCACACATGCGCACGCACGCGCATAAACAGCAGCAGTAGCAGCCACCTCCGGCCACACGTCCGTGCGACCACCATACGGAGACCTCGACGACAGCTCCGAGATGCACCACCGCCCTCCTCGCCATAACAGGGACTATTCGTGCATTTCACACAAAATTCTATCGTGACGTACGAGAATTCGAAGTCAGAATTGAGTTTTGTCGAAGCAACTTTGGACACATTTTTGGACAATTTGATCGTTGGATCGTCGATCCAATCCTTTAGTCTCAATCATGGTATATTCTCGTTCGCCCACCTAAATTTTAACCGCTAATTTGATCGTTTGATAGATCAAAATCGGCCACCAAGTTGACCGTTTAAGGCTCCGTTTGACGAACCACCAATCCCGATTTATTTGGACAGTTTTATGGAGGCAACTTTGCGAATTTATTTCTCTCTCATCGAAGCTCTGTTTGACGAACCACCAACCCCTATGCATAGAAGGTATAACTAACTTTGACCCATAAAAATGTTAGTTTCATAGGATGTCGTTTGGTTGGTTGAAATCAACGCCAAAGTTGGCCACTCGAAATCAAAATTTTCAACATGTAAAATTTTTATTTTTAACCCAAGACATCGAATTCGAAATCTGACACCACTATTGGACATGTGGCGTCGTTTTGGCCAAGATTGACATATAATTTTCAAATTTGGACAACCTTTTTCTTCGCACGTTTTTTCGGTGGAAAGCGGGTCCAACGACGAATACCGTTTTGACCCAAATTATCGTTTTGCCCTTGTGTCCAGAATTAGACTAAGCCAAACTTAGCTATTTTTTTCTCTTCGAAACTTATGACGATGTCCATTTTAGCATTGGAGATGTTTGTGAAAGATTTACTTTTAGTGTTTCTATTGATTGACAATTTAGTCGCGACTTATTGTCTACTCATTATACAACCTCCAGGCAAGTATACGTTGTCAGCTTGTACAGTTGTAACGCCCTAGTCCCAAAATACTTGGTGTAATGCCCCGCTCCGCACGAGGCATTTGGTTGGCTTATTGGATGGGATCAGAATATTGGACCGTGACTTATGTTGGGAATCGGGAGAGTTGAGACTGATGTAGTCTCTCTTAGCTGGCTAGATGGAATGAATATTAGAACGTGGCTCGCTGGTGGAGCTACGCTTAGTGGAATTTTGGGTGAGTGGAACTGTCCTTCCTCCTCCTTACTCCTTCATGCTTAATAAATGAAGTATTGAAATGCTATGAATTGTCCCTAAATGTCCCATGTTTTAGTTGCTGAATAATAGAGATGCTTGTGCTGAGAATTATTGAAATGTACAACACATTAAACTGTTAATGTGATTCGCTGCCTGAGAATGAATTGATAACATTGCCCCTTATGCTTAACACTGCTGGAACAAGTAGACACTTGAATAATGAGATGCCTTATGAATGATAGAATAAGAAATGAACTGGCTATGCTATCGAACCAATGAACTGAATGAAACACTAGAATAAATGTACTATCTGTATAACTGTTGCAAGAATATAAAATGTTGCCTGTCCCTTATAAGAAATGAATGAATGAATAAATGTCCCTATGAAATGAATGAATGTTAAGTTCCTCTTAAGAAAGGAATGATATGAGATACGTTGCAATGAAGCAATGAATGAGAAATGATAAAGCTGGGATCGTTGAGATCACCAAATGAAATGATGGGAATGATGAAATGAATAAGTCATTGAATATGACTAATGATGCACTGTTGCCTTTACTTTCCTTAATATATTTTACCATGCGATTATGTTCACAATCGAGTCGGACACGCATTCGCATGGTCATGGACAACTTGTATACAAGGTTTGAGTAATAATTTCCTCGAACGGTTCCTAGGGCCCTGGGGACCGATTCGGCCTAGGAGGAAATAATGATGAGTGCTATGGGAGCACGGATAAGGCGGGGTGGCATAGAGGCTCGTCACCTACTATGCTGACCGCATTATCTTAAAATGAAATGAAATGAAAAGAGTCCATATGGTTTAACAACACCAGTGACCATGTAGCCAGGATGCATGCTAATGAATGTTTTGTGCAGGCAGAGTAAGTATATCAGATAACCTGTAATTGATACAGGTACGAGGAGTCGGCTATCGGTAAGAAATCACATAATTGTGATATTGTATAAGTTGGTTTAACTTGCCTGCTTAACATGTTCCATTTAGTATGCTAGAAAGATGCCTTGCTATAATCATTGCTCAAACACAACATACATGCTAAGTGATGCTTGAAGTGAGAACTGTTATAACATGCTTAAAATGTTAATGTTAACGATGCCTCAATGATGCCTTTTCATGATAACACCTAGTATGCCTCAATGATGCCTTTGCATGATAACACCAAGAATGATAAATGATATGTCCACATGAATGCTACTAAGAATATGTTTACATGTTTCACTCTGATTATTACCCATGAACTGTAAACTGATGCTAGGCCCCAAATAGAAAGATCACTCTAATAAATGCATGCTTAAATGATCACCTTAAATGTTGGTTTATGCGAGTGGGTTGGATTCTGCTCGCCAGTACATAGATGATGTGCTGACCCACGTTTTGTGGGCAGGTGCTCGTGTTTGAAATGTTCTACACACGAAGATTAGCTTGATTGGTCCCGCGGCATCGAAGATTTGTTGGGCATACAGAAGCTCTCCTTGCACAAGATGATGTCTTCTGTTTATAAAGGGCATAATGTATGGAACATTGTAATCAGTTGTACCAGTGAGATTGTAAGCCAAGTCGGTATATCGAGTTGTAATCCATTGTATCTAAATATCAAATGTAAGCTGTATAGCATTGTTCAGTTGGTTTCCAATGTAAAGTGAGATGTGCTGTAATCATTGTACTCAATACAAGTCTTGTACTCTTCTTCAATTATCAGTAAAGAGAATAAAGTTCTACATATCTCTGTGTGGCTTCAAGTTACTCTTTTTCTCCGCTGCTATAAAGAAGTGATGTACTTCTATTCAATAAGAGAGATTGTCCTCATTAAATTCAATTTATCTGCTTCTGCCGCTGCGATGTATTCCTATTTGAAGAATAATCGATTATGTACCATCTTTGCCTTGTACAAGTGCAATACCAGACTTGTACGGCATCACGCCCAAGCGAGGACGATCGATTCCAAGAGATAAAATATGTAAATAAATGACTCTATGAATCGGGGCGTGACAAATTGGTATCAGAGCACGGCTTTACGTCCTTGGTCTCTTCTTTGATTCATTTCAAATCAAAGTTGCATCGATGATTAACTAAAGATTGCTTCCGCGATAACTCAACGTTGCTTCCGCGATTAAATCAAAGATTGCTTCCGCGATTATGCTATTGTTGTTCGGTAATCATCTTTATATTATCTGTGCTTGAAAGATCATTGACCCTCTTGGCTGCTCACTGGATGTTCCATACAATAAGTCTATATACATTGTGATGCCCCTGAAAGAATGATTGTTGTTGGTTTGGACACAAATAACCCAACAATGACTCGATGCCATAGTATGCTATATTGTGAATGCTGTTTGGAATATAGGAATATAGAAAAGTGGCTGGGTATGCTGCAACAAGTTGAGAATTGCATGTGATGTTGGAAAAGAATTGTGAATGAAATAATTGATGGATGAGATTGACAGAATTAGTGAATTGACTCATGTGTGCTGGCTACTGCTTTGAGACCCTAAGAATGTTGCCTTGTGATATTGAGACCCCGAGATGTTGGTTAAGTATTGTGATCATTATAGATCAGGAATGTCCGGAATAGATTGAGTTGGTATTGTTTAAGGATGGCTTCGTTTCTGAGTGGTATATTGCCTCTACCACCTCAGAACGAGATATATGTTGACCCTTTCCATAAAATAGCAATGAGACTATCTGTGAGTACTGGGTAGTGCCGAGACTTAGCTGGGAGTCATGTATTGTTGCTAGATGACTCGAGTATCCCCTGACGGTGATGCTATGTTGGATAGCAAGATTCTAGAAATTGTAACCAGTTGGCTTGGTTAGAAATTGTTTAGTCGAGTGATGACTCGAGCTAGTAAGACAGTTATGCTACGGGTAAATAGACTTGGCTAGAGAATATTGTGGCTTAGAACATTGGAATGTCGATTTCGATTGGTTGGATGCAAATCAAATGTGGCTAATATAAAGTTGGATGCGTAGCTGAAAGTTTTGAAAATATTGTCGGTGAATCAAAGGGATATTAGAAATCTGTGCCTTGATCCTAAGGTGTAATAGATGTCAATCCATCTTGATCACCAAAGGATAGTCATTGCATAGATGCATGATGCTGAAGAATTGAATTGTACTAGAAAAATAACAAGTAGTGACTCAGAATACTGTTGTTGCCTAGAGGATGGTTAAGTGATACATAAGTTGTCGGATTGAATGGGATGAACTACTTGACCATTACTGCATGAGATTAAGAATGCCGTAAGATAGTTTGATGATTGAGAAACAAATGGAAACGAAAAATTACAAACATGTTGGATAATGTCGGTATAGGTGATTGTTGGTTGGGATATAGATTGTTGGCTTATGACTTAGTAGTTTGACTCTGTCATACAGACCGAATAGTATGAGTCCATAGTTATGTTAGACTATCGGAATCGATGACCCTTGAGTAGTTAGCATTGGCTTATGGGTTCATGTGGGTACAAGGGAATTTGAATAGAAATGTGGATCATTGGGAATTTACTTGATGGATTATTAGGACGATAAGAATCGTATGTCGGGTTGGAATTGACCGTAATGTTGATAGATCGATCTTAGTCGATTGTTGGGTAAGTCTAGAATGAACCTCTGTGGGAATTATTTCCTTGAGGAAGACCCTGAATAGATAGACTTGACCCTAGCGACCAGTTGATGATTTACCAATTGCTGGCTTAGCCCAATTGGCGATTCATTATTCAGACTGAATTGATACCCATAGGTTTGGGTAGAGTTCCTTAGAACTGTCGGTTGCTTGTTGGCCCTAAGAAACAGGAACTAGTATAACCCTAGTAGCCGTCCACTCTAGGGGAGTCACCTGAATGATTAGGTATAGCCGTCGGTATAGCTAACCATTGAGACTGGACCAAATAATAGATGGCCGTTGGCGACCCATAGAATGACCTTGTGGCATTGAACGAGAAATGGTGATAAGTATGACCTAAGAATGATAAGTTGTAAGTATATGCTCCAATGTGAACCTTAGAGATGTTTGACCCTTGAGGATTATGTGTCGACCTATAGTGGGAAATAGAATCGTGGGATGAGACTTGATTTGTATGTATCGAATAGTGAATTATGATATGAGATGGAATTGACTGCTCATGACGGAAATGTTGGATAAGTATCTATAGTCGGGTAGCTGGGTTAACCTTGACTGTTGCATAGAATTATACCCTGACTCGGATAATCGATAGCTGGTGATGTTGGATTGTATCTTTTAGAAAAGATGAATTGCCTCGGTGAAAAATGTTGTTGGATTTGGGAAGGAAAATGATTGTTGTTGTGAAACCTTGATATGATTGACTCTAAGTTAGACCCTTGATCGAATGTTAGAAATGTTATGCTTGGATGGAGATTGTCCCTGATGTTAAGTGGTGGCCTGGAAAATAGTGATTGTGGCAAAGTGAATAAAGCAATAAGTCAATTGAAAGGATGCTAAGTTGGATTTAGAAAAGAGAGTTATATTGTGGCTGATCGAATCGCACTAACATGGAAGTTGGCTGAAGTGCATATGTTTTGGGGACGCCTAAAATATGTGTATGGATCCAGCAGAAGTGATTGGTTGTGACTGAGATAACATTATGGGAAGAATTTATCGTACTAGCACGGACTTTGGCTGAAATACATATGTTTTGGGGACGCCTAAAATATGTGTATGGATCCAAACGAAGTGATATGTTGCGACTGAAATAGAAATGTAAGGAAAATGTTGGCGAATCAATAAGAAGTTACAAGTAATTGAAAAAGAGATAGACAGATCGAATCGTTGATGGATTTAAATGGTACAGTTGGATAGATATTTTGAAATGACCGAGTGGGCTGAAATGAATATTGATTTGAAGCTGAATGAGTAAACTCATGGTGATTAAGTGAATCTTGTAGAAGACTTGTTTTCTTAAGTTTCGAGGACGAAACTTTTTTTGAGTGGTATATTATGTAATGCCCCGCTCCGCACGAGGCATTTGGTTGGCTTATTGGATGGGATCAGAATATTGGACCGTGACTTATGTTGGGAATCGGGAGAGTTGAGACTGATGTAGTCTCTCTTAGCTGGCTAGATGGAATGGATATTAGAACGTGGCTCGCTGGTGGAGCTACGCTTAGTGGAATTTTGGGTGAGTGGAACTGACCTTCCTCCTCCTTACTCCTTTATGCTTAATAAATAAAGTATTGAAATGCTATGAATTGTCCCTAAATGTCCCATGTTTTAGTTGCTGAATAATAGAGATGCTTGTGCTGAGAATTATTGAAATGTACAACACATTAAACTGTTAATGTGATTCGCTGCCTGAGAATGAATTGATAACATTGCCCCTTATGCTTAACACTGCTGGAACAAGTAGACACTTGAATAATGAGATGCCTTATGAATGATAGAATAAGAAATGAACTGGCTATGCTATCGAACCAATGAACTGAATGAAACACTAGAATAAATGTACTATCTGTATAACTATTGCAAGAATATGAAATGTTGCCTGTCCCTTATAAGAAATGAATGAATGAATAAATGTCCCTATGAAATGAATGAATGTTAAGTTCCTCTTAAGAAAGGAATGATATGAGATACATTGCAATGAAGCAATGAATGAGAAATGATAAAGCTGGGATCGTTGAGATCACCAAATGAAATGATGGGAATGATAAAATGAATAAGTCATTGAATATGACTAATGATGCACTGTTGCCTTTACTTTCCTTAATATATTTTACCATGCGATTATGTTCACAATCGAGTCGGACACGCATTCGCATGGTCATGGACAACTTGTATACAAGGTTTGAGTAATAATTTCCTCGAACGGTTCCTAGGGCCCTGGGGACCGATTCGGCCTAGGAGGAAATAATGATGAGTGCTATGGGAGCACGGATAAGGCGGGGTGGCATAGAGGCTCGCCACCTACTATGCTGACCGCATTATCTTAAAATGAAATGAAATGAGAAGAGTCCATATGGTTTAACAACACCAGTGACCATGTAGCCAGGATGCATGCTAATGAATGTTTTGTGCAGGCAGAGTAAGTATATCAGATAACCTGTAATTGATATAGGTACGAGGAGTCGGCTATCGGTAAGAAATCACATAATTGTGATGTTGTATAAGTTGGTTTAACTTGCCTGCTTAACATGTTCCATTTAGTATGCTAGAAAGATGCCTTGCTATAATCATTGCTCAAACACAACATACATGCTAAGTGATGCTTGAAGTGAGAACTGTTATAACATGCTTAAAATGTTAATGTTAACGATGCCTCAATGATGCCTTTTCATGATAACACCTAGTATGCCTCAATGATGCCTTTGCATGATAACACCAAGAATGATAAATGATATGTCCACATGAATGCTACTAAGAATATGTTTACATGCTTCACTCTGATTATTGCCCATGAACTGTAAACTGATGCTAGGCCCCAAATAGAAAGATCACTCTAATAAATGCATGCTTAAATGATCACCTTAAATGTTGGTTTATGCGAGTGGGTTGGATTCTGCTCGCCAGTACATAGATGATGTGCTGACCCACGTTTTGTGGGCAGGTGCTCGTGTTTGGAATGTTCTACACACGAAGATTAGCTTGATTGGTCCCGCGGCATCGAAGATTTGTTGGGCATACAGAAGCTCTCCTTGCACAAGATGATGTCTTCTGTTTATAAAGGGCATAATGTATGGAACATTGTAATCAGTTATACCAGTGAGATTGTAAGCCAAGTCGGTATATCGAGTTGTAATCCATTGTATCTAAATATCAAATGTAAGCTGTATAGCATTGTTCAGTTGGTTTCCAATGTAAAGTGAGATGTGCTGTAATCATTGTACTCAATACAAGTCTTGTACTCTTCTTCAATTATCAGTAAAGAGAATAAAGTTCTATATATCTCTGTGTAGCTTCAAGTTACTCTTTTTCTTCGCTGCTATAAAGAAGTGATGTACTTCTATTCAATAAGAGAGATTGTCCTCATTAAATTCAGTTTATCTGCTTCTGCCGCTGCGATGTATTCCTATTTGAAGAATAATCGATTATGTACCATCTTTACCTTGTACAAGTGCAATACCAGACTTGTACGGCATCACGCCCAAGCGAGGACGATCGATTCCAAGAGATAAAATATGTAAATAAATGACTCTATGAATCGGGGCGTGACACTTGGGACCAGATACATATCATGCCAGCTGTATACGCACGAGTAAATGAAAGGCTCGTATGTATACATAAGCTGTAATTGTAGAAAACCAAGGCACTAAATCTCATCCACAAAGATAAATAATAATATAAAAGCAACTTTGAGTTTGTCATGTTTACAATCATTAGACAGAGACAAATCCACTTTCAACTAATTTAAATAGGGAAGAAATATACAAAGGAAGTGATTGGTCGAACGAAGCAAATAACGCGTCCAAGAGTAATCATCACGAAGGAAGGAATGACCTTAGCTAGAGCACCTGCAAGAAATTACGAAATACACACCTGGAGGGATCACCAGGTCCTCAGAGGGACGTAACAAGACACATAATATCATGCCAATAAACTTAATAATAAAAGCTCAACAGAAAAGTATGCATGAGTAAAGGTTCCTAACCATTCTATGTGGAATGCACTTTAGAAGACAACGTTCTACGCAGGAGCTTAGGTGTTCAGCATAGATGGAGAGAGAGAGAGAGTGGCAGAAGGTAGCGCTCATAAGAGACACTATCGGCCATGGACAGAAAGTAGCGCTCGTCCGAGTCACTATCGGCCCCAGGGCAGTAAGTAGCGCTCATACGAGACACTATCGGCCTAATCTATATGTGTACTGAACATGTATCCCTTACGCTAATAACTGTCTCCTCCCTCCTCATGATACTATATATGTGTCGACTCCACGATACTGTTTGTTTCTTAATAACTGCCAAGTCTTCTACACAAATCTATTAGCAGTTATATCCTAACGCACGGTCTGTACGCACCGATGTACGGTCGATACGTAAGTCCGAAGCTATATGCGACTCATAACTCACACAACCCATACACTACAACAAAAAACCCTTTTAATGACGCTCGACAAGGAGTTTTAATGACGGCTGATACATAAGCGTTGTTAAGTTGAAAAATACCTTTTTTCTATGACGGTTTGGGCTAATTCTGGGCTTTTTATAACGTTTATAAAATAAAGCGTTATTAATAGTTTAGAACGGTGGCAAACTTGTAATAAACTTTCTGTAATATATTCCATCCCCCCTCCGATTTTACTCAGAAGAACTCTCATTCTCCTTGCTCTCCTTCTGCCCCCTCTTCCCTCCTCTCCCCAAACCCTAAAATTTTCCATCTTCTCCTTTCAATCTCCCACAAACCCTAACTCTAGGTCTCACTCTAAACCTAGCTCTAGGTCTCACTCTAAGCCCTAAGCCCCCAACCCCTCCTCCCGTGAACCCTAAGCCCTAAGCTCCCAACCCCTCGCTCGTCGACGGAAGCGGCGGCGGCGGGAACGATGTGGTGGGTCGAGGTCGTCCAGGCATTGTGGCTTCGGGTTCAGAAGATCGGGGAGGTCGGTGCTCATGATGAGTGGGACGACGCTCGGTCGAGAACAGAAAGTGGAGTCGGAGGAGGGCTCGGGAAGGCGTGGGCTCGGGATCCGGTCGGGGTTGTCCTCGGCACGGAGACACGTCGACATCGACGCTGGATCACAAACCCCATCTAGGTATCTACTCCCTCTATTTCTTTCGGTCGGTTCTGATGGGAAATTAGGTTAATTTTTTTCTTGTAGCTATTAGATTCTTGTGAATTTAGAAAGTTTGTATTTGAAATGTAATTCTTGTGATTCTGATGGAAAATTAGGTTAATTTTCTTCTTGTAGCTAGGGGAGGCGGCGGTGGCGGAGCCCTTGGCGTCTCAAGCCGAAACGATCACCTTTAAATTTTCTGCGGCCAGACTTCGATTTGAATTTTTTTCTTCTACAGAAGAGGTAATTTCTCTACGACAGCATTTTGCTCTTATTTATAGGGTTTTTTTTGTCTCAATTTTTGAGATTTATTGCACTGTTGTAATTTCAATTATTTATTCCTACTTTTTGCTGGATTTGACAGGATTATAAGAATAATTTGTTTTTGTCGGAAATCTTATTCAAGGTGTCCGCATCGGTCCGTATTGGATACTTATAGTCCGATACGTACCGATACAATAAAATTTCACTGTGTATATACTTTTTTTTTTCCTGGAGTATCGAATCAGACACCTCCAAGTCCGACCCCATCCGCCCAATATATCTTATGTATGCTCACGGTACTATAGGGCTCCTGAGCTCATCTTTGGAGCTACAGAGTATACGACAGCAATTGACATGTGGTCTGCTGGCTGTGTTTTAGCAGAGCTTCTCTTGGGGCAGGTATGCACGTCCTGGTAGTTTGAGCTAATTATAGGCCTGATTACAAGATCTTACATAATGTGTTAATTATGTTTACATTTTCTTATTCCTTTGTGTCGTATACGTTGCTGTCAACTTGGATGATTGTTATGATCGGGCTGATGAATTTAATTGCATTTGGAATCTATATTTAATTGTACAATGTTGGCCTATGTTCTCTGAAGTTTAAAACTGAATAGTATCCTTTAAATTATTATTTTTTCTTCAAAATTATGCTACAGTAATTTCTAGTCTTTGAAGTACTATTCTGTGATTTTTGTTTTGATTTGATATTGATGGAGTTCACTCAAGAGAAGTCTGATAAACCTAAGTATAATTTACAAATATAAAAAGTGGTGTCACATTCATTGTTGTTTATGCTACAAATTTGTCCTGCCCGTATGAATCTGCAGTTAAGCTTTTTATCGTAGGACCTTGTATTATTTGATAATGTAACTTCTATCAACTTTGTTGAATGAGGTCCTAAAGTGGATATGGACTATTATAAGATATAAGCGAACCTGCCAGACGAAAATTGCAATTAAATCGAATAATAGACTGTCAGTTCATGTTTGTGTGCTGTGCTAAAAGCTATTAGCATGTGAGGCAAAATTTAGACATTGCTGCTTGAGAAGATCAACCTAGTTTGTTTTACTCATTTCTCTTGATATTTCATGATTAGATTTGATTTTTAGGCTAGACAATTATATGGACTGATTTGGTTTTCTCTTTTTCTCAGGATTTTACTGGTGTTCCGGCTGTCGTTGATCTTTCATGATTATTGGTTATGTGGCCAAGTTTTGATGTAGACAATTTTGGTAGTTGTAAATATCTATATGTATTTGGATATTCTATTTTGATAATGTAATGAAGATGTTGATATGTACTCTATTTTGAGAAACGTAATAAAGATGGTGATATATAATGTTAACTTTTTGGAATGTAATATATACTGTGCAGTATAAAACATTATAAATATACTAATTTGAATAGTATAAAGTGTTATAAATGTGCTGCATTGAGCCTATACATATTATCTATTCATGACGTTTTAAAATTGTTCTGAATTGTGCACTATATATTAACTATTCATAACGTTCTTATAGAAACTATTCATGACGGTTATTTTATGACGCTTTTAAAAAATATTTATAACACCCATTTTCATAACGGTTGCTGTGAAAAATAAAGCGTCATGGTTAGTCATTAATGACGGTTTTTAGCCGTCATTAAAAGGGTTTTTTGTTGTAGTGGTGGCACATCGTAACAGTTTATGAGATGCTCTAAACATATGGTAGTCCCTTAACTCTAAGCCAATTGCATAAAATATAGTAATTTGCATCTATATATAGTTTTGAAAGAACAACTTGATAAGAGATAAAACATGCATGATATTGAGCAAGAAGGTAAACAGTAAAGACAAGGTGTCTTGCCTGGAGTGTCGCCTGGTGTGGTGCGGTGTTCTCTGACATGTCTCAATAGTCCAATAGCCATGGTCGATATATGAGGGTCCGCTATTTTATGAGAAGAGAAACGCGTGATCAGTCGTGGTAAATGGTGGAAATCGAGGAAAAATTGTGAAGAACATACTCATACTATTTTTAGAAAAGTATTACTAATACTTAAGACTAGATTTTTTTTAGTAAAATAATTTTAGTAAATACTTGAAATGTAAAAACCGTTTTAGGCAAAATTCTCTGTTTGTAAAAATAGAATAATCATATATATATATATATATATATATATATATATATATATATATATATATATATATATATATTTGAAAAAAATACTAGAATACATTTTATAATTTAAAAGCTACTATATAATTTTAGTCAACAAAAAATGATAAACCATATTTTTATACATATCTATAAATATTTATACCCATTCATTTCTAATTCCTATTAATAAAGAAAATGATATCCTTAATAGTAATAATAATAATAATAATAATAATAATAATAATAATAGTAATAATAATAATATTATTATTATTATTTATAATGATGATGACAATATCAGTATTAATCTACTAATAATAATAATATACTAATAATAATAACCATAATAATAATAATAATATAACTTATAAATTTGGTACTGATCCTTATATTAAACAGTGGGAGAGAGAGAGAGAGTTGGGAAAGAGAGGGAAATAGAAAGGGGGTTACCAGTAGGCGGTCACGGCGGTCCGGCTGGGAGGAGGCGGCGGCCGGTGCTGGTACGGCAGAGGCGTCGTAGAGTCGGCGAGGACGCATGGGAGGAAGGGGTCAGAAGGTCACGACGGCAGATCCTTAGCAGCGCGGCGAGGTGAGGGCGGTCGCCCTGGAGAATCGCAGCAGCGGCGACCGTGGACCAGGAGGCCGCATCGGCCGCCGCGGGGATGTGCTGTGGGGAGGCGGCTCGGGTCGACGAGCTCTGGAGGAGGGGTGGCGGTGTTCCGGCGGAAAGGAAGAGGGGAGCTCAGCGGCGATGGGGGTTTTTCGGCCGAAAAACTCTCCGTGCAAACAAGGGGCAGAAAGCCACAGGAGCTTGGCGCGGGGCGACGACAAGGCTACTCGCGCGGCGGCTACACTCGTTCATGGTGGCACCGGCTCGTCGACGGAGACTGGCTGGAGGAGCAGAAGGCGGCGGTGGCGACTGCGTCCGGCTGGGAAGCACGCCGTACGCATACCCGAGGTTGTCGGCGAGGCTCGACCATACGACGATAAGGTTGGGGTTCCTATAATTTATAATATGTTCTTCTTCTCTTTGGTGTTTGGGATTTTGTGGTGATGGTGGTCGATTTGGTTTTGGGGCGGCTGCGGCTGTCGTGGAGATGGAGACGGGGTTGGTGGTGGTTGGCCGGAAAGCGGGTGTCACGACCCGCTACCCAAATTGTTGGGCCGGGCCGAGCCATGTCCAGCCTACGCTTGATTAGAGCGTAGTAAGCTGTTCTAGACAGTCAGGTAATAATGATAAATGTGCTAATAATTAAGATAGTTTAAGAATGATCACAACACAGCTTCTATATAGATAGATGAAAAACCACTAAGTTTGTTACAAATAGTACACAACCAAAAGTAGTACTGGAGACAAGGTCCAGTTTAAAGGTACAAAACAGCGTCTGTGATAATAACCCAACACTAAGTCAAACTAAGCAGCTAAGCAGGATTCCCTGCAGGAATATCCTCAACTGGAGCTCCATAGTACGGGTCACAAAGCATTTCTTCCTCGGTCAAAATACCTACAACGTTATCCTGTCAGGAGGGGAGCAAGTACAACCTCTACTACTAAAGTACTGAATGTATAATGCAAGAGATGTACAACAGGAACATGGTATGATAAGACTGAAAAATAGACAGACTGGAATCATGGTAAATCATATAAAGCGGAAAATTATGGTATATCTTGATTATCATTTTAAGACACTCTTGTCAATTGTGGCATATTGTACATTATGTATTAAAACTGGAGCAGGTATGAGATCGGTCAATAGGTGCTATGCTAGTTTACTGCAATGTACGTATGTACATTCCACAAGTCCAGAAACTACATTCTTAGTTTACTGCAATGTACGTAAGTACATTCCACAAGTCCAGAAACCGCACTGCTAGTTTACTGCAATGTACGGGAGTACATTCCACAAGTCCAGAAACTACACAATTAGCATACTGCAATGTAAGTGAGTACATTCCACGAGTCCAGTGACTATACTATCAACTCTTTCATAACCCAGTAATCATCATGTAAAAGATACGAGAAATAGTGTAAAGCATGGTGGGAACTGGCAATAGTATGAAACGTGTTATGATTTGACTTGCTACTCCAAGGATCAGCATTCACATGGGTTGATTAACATTCTTTTATCAAATAACAGTGTTTTAACATGTACAATTAACAAAAGACTTGCAACTGGATTAATGGTAATTCACAAGGTTGTCACATGTACTTAACATTAAAAGACAGTAAATGAGTTTGTAGATGTACTTGCCTGGAGCAAAGCAATGCAATGACAATAAAGCTAAGATGTAGAGTGTCCTGGCACTGAAAACATATATATACTCAGACTCTAAGTTACAAGACAATATAAATACACTAGTGATGTGAGAAGGCCAAATTGGACATTGGCTAGGTGAACTTAGCCTAGGGGTTCAAAGTGAAGTGATTTGGCATCTAAACTAACACATGGGTCTCCCATATTAAGGCTGGTTAGCAATCCAAATACTAGAAATACACAAAATCACAAGTCATGACTTAGTCATAATTATTGGTAAAATAAACATTCTGTGCACTGTGTTCTAACAATTTTAGAAAATACTAGAAATCTCCAATAAATGCAAAATAATATACTGACAGAAACCTTGTTAATTATAGAAATTTATTATAATTTTTCTGGGATTTATTACCCAACAGAAGTATTTTATAAAAATCAGTTTTCATAAATATATAGAAAATGAGTTCTGGTTTGATATGCAAAAACAGTGTTAAAACTGTTGATAAAATGTTATAAAAATTATATTAAATTGTCTAAATTAACAGAGAATCTAAATACTATTTTTCCAGAATTTTTACAGCAAGCTAAATATTTATAAAAATCCAAAAACAGCAAGTTACATAATTCTGAAATTAAATAATTAATTATCTGTATATTTTGTCCATGTATATAAATGAACCAAGGTTCAAATACAGGACCCAAGACCATGATTCAAGTCCAATATGACTTGTGCAGGCCTTGAATGTGTGAAAACACATTTGGTCCCAAAAACCCATGCTAGGCTTGGACACCAAAATGGTTGCAGTTAATTAAATGTACAAAAATACAATGTATAAAAAGAGCAGGAAATATAATACTA
This sequence comes from Iris pallida, assembly GCA_029216955.1. Classification (NCBI taxonomy): domain Eukaryota; kingdom Viridiplantae; phylum Streptophyta; class Magnoliopsida; order Asparagales; family Iridaceae; genus Iris; species Iris pallida. The sequence continues at coordinate 38,886 of JANAVB010034726.1, read as the reverse complement.
TTTTATTCAGGAAAAATACACATAGAAGATGCAAACATGAAAATATGGTAAGTAGGTAATTTTACATATTTTTATGGAGGCTAGTTATGTACAATTATATGTACTTATACAATATATATATATTCATAAGGAAATACATATATTTAAAGGAATAATATATATATATATATACAATATATAGGAAAATTATATATATAGGGATATATATACACTCTATATAGACAAGATATACACAATAATAATAATAATGCTAACTAATATTTTGTAGAAGAGGACATATATATATATAGGCAATATATATATATATATCTATATATATATATATAAATATATAAACAAAAAAAAAGAAAAGGAAAAGAAAAAGAAAAGAAAAAGGAAAAGGAAAAGAAATAAACAGCAGGGGGGGGGGCTCGAACTCGGCCTCCTGGCTAAGCCAGGGGTGAGCTTAATGAGCTCGGGCTGGCCAGTGGGTCGGGTTCGGTTCGCGTGTTAGGTTAGGGGTCGGGTTAATTATAAGTCAGATTTTAAGTTAATTGGTTTTAAACCCGTTAGCACAAAACCAAACCCGTTAAACTAATTGTAACAGTTAGTCTCGTGTCCATACAGTCCAGGACAGGAGAAATGAGATCTGACACCGTGTCGACGTGTCCATGCACTGCATGACACGCACGACACGATCTACGCGTGTCTGAGTACGGGGCTGGGGTCGTCGTGTCCTGGCGAACAACATACGTAAGTATTGGATACGTACGACACGAAACAGTCACTGTTACCTTCGTGTCCGTTCGTTGCAGTGGGAGTCGGGGTGGCGATTGGCCGGTTCCGGCGTCGTGGTCGAGGCGCTTCGGTGGCGCTGGATGCGGCTCGACGAGGTGGATGTGATGGTGGTGGTGGTTCACGGCGACAGGATCTGTAGGCGTCGGGCTAGACTTCGCCGGAGTTAGGTTTCCGGTGATGGAAATACAGGAAGAACGGCGGCTACGACGGTTGGGGTGGTGATCGATGGTCGGTGTGGTGATGAAGGTCGGCCAGGGGTTCTATTTATAGGACTTTGAGGCGGTGGGGTTGCCGGAAAACGCGGGGCTCGACGTGGTCGGCCGGGTCGTCGGGGATGGGACGCACAGTGGGAACGGAGGATAATTAGGGTTAGGTCCCTAGAACTTAGGAAATTTCCTATAGGTCCTTTCCATTGGGTTATGCAAATATTAATTGCAAAAGCCCTCCCGCAGTTAGTTTATGCAAATATTAATTTGCAAACATATTTAAAAACAATCAAATAAATTGCAAAGTGATATTTTAAGTATTTAAAACCTATTTAAAATCATTTAAAATTATTTAAAAATTCCAGAAAATTCCTAATAATTATAATAAAACATTTTAAAGCTAATTTAATCACTAATGACCAATTATTACTAATAAACAAAAATTTTGAAAAACTGGGGTTGACAAGTCTTTCCTCCTTGAAAAATTTCGTCCTCGAAATTTACAGGAACTGAAGACACGCGAGGCAACTAACGTTTTTAAAAATAATTACAGCGATGACTAAGGCTATCTCCTAATGATGGAACGTCTATGAAACAGGTCTACTGGTCAATGGCTTGGTCTTATGGGTGCAGTTACTAAATGATGGTTTGGCATGAGTCTAGTGATAGGTAACTTAATGAGGCACTAGAATCAAACAGTCATATGCAAATAAATCCAACCTGTGGCACCGTCTGTCAAGTATTCTGGCTCTGGCTCTGGGCCCTGCACTGGTACTGCTGCCTGGATGGCTAAAGGGTATGCTCTCCCTGAAGGTCCTCTGGTAAATGGCTTCGCCTTCGGGCACTCCCGAATCATATGGGTGGAAGACCCGCAAGCAAGACACTGGCTCAATTTCTTCCTACAGATGGAGACATCGTGCCCTGGCTTTTTGCAGAAGGCACAAGAGACCCACTTCTGCTGCTGTTGCCCCGGATCTCGGGCAAATGATAACTGATGCTGAGGATGAGCTGGTGGAGAATAGGCCTGCTGGTGCTGGGTAGTCGTCCTCTGCTGGAAAGTCTGGCGCTTGGACGGCCCGTCATGATGTGTGGTAGCTGGCCTCTTGCAAGACAAAAGACGCTCCTCGATACCTCGGGCTCTCTCCAGTAGCTGGTAGTAGTCTGTGATCCCGTTGGCCACTAGTAAGATGCTAATGTCCGGGACAAGACCATGGCAGAATCTGTGAGCCATCTCCTCCGGGTCGGCTACTAAGCTCGGGGCAAAACGACTGAGTCTGCTAAACTCACCTGCGTACTCATCGACTGTACGGCTCCCCTGTTGCAGGTTCTGGAATTGCAATCCCATGGCAACTCTAGCGGTGGTGGAGAAGAACTTCCTTTTGAACTGGATCTTGAATTGCTCCCAGTTTCCTCTGCCGCCAATGAACATCGTCTCATTTCTGAACCAGACCCCTGCCAGGTTTGCTAACAAAAATCTTGCTGCCTCGACCCAAAGGTCGTCAGGTAATCTAGCCCCTATGAGCTTCCTCTATACGGAATCTAACCAGTCATCAGCTATAACTATGCCTTCCGTCCCAAGAAACTCCTTCGGATTTAGGTTCATAAAACTCTTGATACTACCTAGCCTCAATTGATGTTCTATAGGTTGCGAGACGGGGGTATGCTGAGTATTCAGGAGCCCCTGGATCAAAGCCAGTAATTGGGTTCCGTCAAGGGAAACAATAGTCTGGGGAGGCATGATAGGAGGTGGGGGTGGAGGCATCTGGGTCTGCGGGGTAGAAGGTGGTATCTGGGTCTGTGGATCTGTGGAGTGGGGGAATGTGGTAGGTGGAGGTGCAAAGTCTAATGGACCTATCCGGGTGGTAGGGGGAGGTGATGAAGGTGTACCGTCACCTGAGGTGGCGGAATCGGGAGAGTGTGTAGGGTCCATCTATTTATAAAAGACAAAGGAATTATAAGAATAAAGCAAGCAGTCATAAGCAAACAATTTAGTTACACTACCGGTCCTACGCTGTGATGAGTTTTCCTATGTTGCAATCCTAAAATTCCTCTAGGTGTTCTAGATGTTGTTCCTAGTGTTATCTAGTTATCCTTAATTTCTGCAGGCGTGTTTGGTACAGTAACGTAACCAAACAACTTTAGTCAGGACCTTGCATGGGCCGCCACTTAAAAACATGTCACGACCCGCTACCCAAATTGTTGGGCCGGGCCGAGCCATGTCCAGCCTACGCTTGATTAGAGCGTAGTAAGCTGTTCTAGACAGTCAGGTAATAATGATAAATGTGCTAATAATTAAGATAGTTTAAGAATGATCACAACACAGCTTCTATATAGATAGATGAAAAACCACTAAGTTTGTTACAAATAGTACACAACCAAAAGTAGTACTGGAGACAAGGTCCAGTTTAAAGGTACAAAACAGCGTCTGTGATAATAACCCAACACTAAGTCAAACTAAGCAGCTAAGCAGGATTCCCTGCAGGAATATCCTCAACTGGAGCTCCATAGTACGGGTCACAAAGCATTTCTTCCTCGGTCAAAATACCTACAACGTTATCCTGTCAGGACGGGAGCAAGTACAACCTCTACTACTAAAGTACTGAATGTATAATGCAAGAGATGTACAACAGGAACATGGTATGATAAGACTGAAAAATAGACATACTGGAATTATGGTAAATCATATAAAGCGGAAAATCATGGTATATCTTGATTATCATTTTAAGACACTCTTGTCAATTGTGGCATATTGTACATTATGTATTAAAACTGGAGCAGGTATGAGATCGGTCAATAGGTGCTATGCTAGTTTACTGCAATGTACGTATGTACATTCCACAAGTCCAGAAACTACATTCTTAGTTTACTGCAATGTACGTAAGTACATTCCACAAGTCCAGAAACCGCACTGCTAGTTTACTGCAATGTACGGGAGTACATTCCACAAGTCCAGAAACTACACAATTAGCATACTGCAATGTAAGTGAGTACATTCCACGAGTCCAGTAACTATACTATCAACTCTCTCATAACCCAGTAATCATCATGTAAAAGATACGAGAAATAGTGTAAAGCATGGTGGAAACTGGCAATAGTATGAAACGTGTTATGATTTGACTTGCTACTCCAAGGATCAGCATTCACATGGGTTGATTAACATTCTTTTATCAAATAACAGTGTTTTAACATGTACAATTAACAAAAGACTTGCAACTGGATTAATGGTAATTCACAAGGTTGTCACATGTACTTAACATTAAAAGACAGTAAATGAGTTTGTAGATGTACTTGCCTGGAGCAAAGCAATGCAATAACAATAAAGCTAAGATGTAGAGTGTCCTGGCACTGAAAACATATATATACTCAGACTCTAAGTTACAAGACAATATAAATACACTAGTGATGTGAGAAGGCCAAATTGGACATTGGCTAGGTGAACTTAGCCTAGGGGTTCAAAGTGAAGTGATTTGGCATCTAAACTAACACATGGGTCTCCCATATTAAGGCTGGTTAGCAATCCAAATACTAGAAATACACAAAATCACAAGTCATGACTTAGTCATAATTATTGGTAAAATAAACATTCTGTGCACTGTGTTCTAACAATTTTAGAAAATACTAGAAATCTCCAATAAATGCAAAATAATATACTGACAGAAACCTTGTTAATTATAGAAATTTATTATAATTTTTCTGGGATTTATTACCCAACAGAAGTATTTTATAAAAATCAGTTTTCATAAATATATAGAAAATGAGTTCTGGTTTGATATGCAAAAACAGTGTTAAAACTGTTGATAAAATGTTATAAAAATTATATTAAATTGTCTAAATTAACATAGAATCTAAATACTATTTTTCCAAAATTTTTACAGCAAGCTAAATATTTATAAAAATCCAAAAACAGTAAGTTACATAATTCTGAAATTAAATAATTAATTATATGTATATTTTGTCCATGTATATAAATGAACCAAGGTTCAAATACAGGACCCAAGACCATGATTCAAGTCCAATATGACTTGTGCAGGCCTTGAATGTGTGAAAATACATTTGGTCCCAAAACCCATGCTAGGCTTGGACACCAAAATGGTTGCAGTTAATTAAATGTACAAAAATACAATGTATAAAAAGAGCAGGAAATATAATACTATTTTATTCAGGAAAAATACACATAGAAGATGCAAACATGAAAATATAGTAAGTAGGTAATTTTACATATTTTTATGGAGGCTAGTTATGTACAATTATATGTACTTATACAATATATATATATATTCATAAGGAAATACATATATTTAAAGGAATAATATATATATATATATATACAATATATAGGAAAAGTATATATATAGGGATATATATACACTCTATATATACAAGATATACACAATAATAATAATAATGCTAACTAATATTTTGTAGAAGAGGACATATATATATATATAGGCAATATATATATATATATCTATATATATATATATATAAATATATAAACAGAAAAAAAAGAAAAGAAAAAGAAAAAGAAAAGAAAAAGGAAAAGGAAAAGAAATAAACAGCAGGGGGGGGCTCGAACTCGGCCTCCTGGCTAAGCCAGGGGTGAGCTTAATGAGCTCGGGCTGGCCAGTGGGTCGGGTTCGGTTCGCGTGTTAGGTTAGGGGTCGGGTTAATTATAAGTCAGATTTTAAGTTAATGGGTTTTAAACCCGTTAGCACAAAACCAAACCCGTTAAACTAATTATAACAGTTAGTCTCGTGTCCATACAGTCCAGGACACGAGAAATGAGATCTGACACCGTGTCGACGTGTCCATGCACTGCATGACACGCACGACACGATCTACGCGTGTCCGAGTACGGGGCTGGGGTCGTCGTGTCCTGGCGAACAATATACGTAAGTATTGGATACGCACGACACGAAACAGTCACTGTTACCTTCGTGTCCGTTCGTTGCAGTGGGAGTCGGGGTGGCGATTGGCCGGTTCCGGCATCGTGGTCGAGGCGCTTCGGTGGCGCTGGACGCGGCTCGACGAGGTGGATGTGATGGTGGTGGTGGTTCACGGCGACAGGATCTGTAGGCGTCGGGCTAGGCTTCGCCGGAGTTAGGTTTTCGGTGATGGAAATCGAGGAAGAACGGCGGCTACGGCGGTTGGGGTGGTGATCGATGGTCGGTGTGGTGATGAAGGTCGGCCAGGGGTTCTATTTATAAGACTTTGAGGCGGTGGGGTTGCCGGAAAACACGGGGCTCGACGTGGTCGGCCGGGTCGTCGGGGATGGGACGCACAGTGGGAACGGAGGATAATTAGGGTTAGGTCCCTAGAACTTAGAAAATTTCCTATAGGTCCTTTCCATTGGGTTATGCAAATATTAATTGCAAAAGCCCTCCCGCAGTTAGTTTATGCAAATATTAATTTGCAAACATATTTAAAAACAATCAAATAAATTGCAAAGTGATATTTTAAGTATTTAAAACCTATTTAAAATTATTTAAAAATTCCAGAAAATTCCTAATAATTATAATAAAACATTTTAAAGCTAATTTAATCACTAATGACCAATTATTACTAATAAACAAAAATTTTGAAAAACTGGGGTTGACAGCGGGGGTGGTCCGGCGGTGGAAGGGGTGTTAGTGTGTATGGATGCGGCGGGGTGGTTGTGACGATGGTGATGGTGGTGATGGAAGATGGGTTTGGGCGGCGTCGGCCTCGGTGATCTCTGGCAGAGGGGAGGCCGGGGTAGCGAGGTCGGGAAGGTGGCCTGGTGGTGGCGGTTCTGTTGGCGATGACGGGGTTGGGGAGTCGGACAGGAAGAAGGAGGAGGTGATGGTGGTGTCGGTGACGGGATGCCGTCGGTTTGTATCGTCGTGTCGGGGAATGTCCGACACGACCTGGATGGGTGTCCGGGGTTATCGGACACAGGGTCGAAAATATGTATTTGTAATAGAAAATATATAGTGGATGGAGAGAAGGGGACACGGACACGATGCACATCTGGTTGTGGAGAGAATTATGGAGGAGTACCTCTCCTTTTATAGGAGGTGGGAATTCCCAGTTGGATAAGAGTTAGGGAGATTTAAATTCTCCGTAGATAATTTCATAATTAAATTTAAAGTAGTCAAAAGCCAATCCAATATAATCATATCCAAATTTAAACTAGCAATCCCATATTTAAAATAAAATCTTTTTCAAATAATATTATCATAATTAACCAAATATTAAGTCAAACGAAATTCTAAATATCCATTTCGAAATAGTAACATAATATTATTAAATAAATTTCGAAAATCAATTAAATCCATGTACTTCACATGAAAGAAGAAAATTTTGCATAAAACATAGTTTCTCCATTAATTCAATCGACTTAGAATATAATCTAATCAAAATTTGATTTAATTCTAGATAAAACCTTCATTTGATTTAAAAATCTTCTCTAATTTAAATTAGAGTATTTAATCAAATATTTACTCAAACAAAATTTCAAATAAAATATAATAATATTTAATTTCAAAAATACAAATAAATATTTAGACACTCTCATGCAAAAAAATATTTTACATAAAACATAGTTTTTCTAAATTACTCATTATAAAATAACCCTTTTTATGAAAAATAAAATGAATGAAGTTTGGCAATCCACGATGCGACACATTTTACCACTTTGAAAATATTTATTATTTATTATTTGAAAAACCAAGATTTTTAAAATAAAATGTTTTTACAAAAATATGTTTCTCATACATATTCGTACTCGACGAGACATACGAAAATGCGAACTCGTACGCGACATCCCATACGACTATGCGACGTACAAATACCAAGTAAAAATTTTAAATACTCAATTTATATATAAAAAGTTTAAGTAAAAATTTAGGGGGTTTACAACAGTATATTTTATATACATGATCTCTACTTCATATTGTTTCTTTTTCTTATACTGTTATATTCATGTTACTTTATCATGCTTCTAGTTTTACTTTATCATACTTCTAGTTTGCATGCGCATTCTTGATTTATGTTATATGTTAATTATATGTCATATTGCTTCCGTGTTCATAGGTGTCTAGTGATAGAGTTGTCTAGTCCTACACCATTATTTCTCCTGAGTTAACTTGACATGACATGACTTGAGTGCCACCTGACTTGACTTATGATATTCTATAGATTGTGAGTGCTTACCTTGACTACGATCTATATAATTATTTGACCTTGATACTAGGAATGGCTACAATCTCGATTGGGAGTGCTTGCCTTGACTACGATTGAGATACTATAGATTGAGAGTGTTTGCCTTGACTACAGTCTATAGGATTGACATGTTAGCCACTTCTAGTATGACATGCCAATGTTTTAGGATCCTTGTGTCTTAGTTGATTCTTTCACAACTATTTCTTATTTTCTCTACATATTTTATACTATCACATTCGACATGTTTTTCTGTATCTTGCTACGTCCCTCTGAGGACATGGTGATCTCTCCAGGTTTGTTGAGCTTATTTGTAGATTAGATGGAGGATTGATGATTGCTTCTTCAGAACTTCAGGTATATATTTAGTTCATGTCTTTTTATATTCGTCCAATTTTACATTTTATTTTCTTTGGCCATGCTGTTGTATAGCCTAGTTTTGCAAGCTTATTTCTTCTTCAGAAGCTTGTTCAAGATAATTGCAATAGAGCATGGTCCACTTTATTGCATATTGTCTTTTTCTGTTACTTGTAGGAACCGGTATGTTAATGCTTGACCAGCATTAGTGTACTTGGTTCATACAAGAGCTTATCTTTAGTGGATTGAGATATAGATAGTTGTTATAACATTGTAGTTTATTTTAGACAGTTTATACGTATTCGAGCTGGATTGGAGTCCTCTCGATACATAGTTGGCTTGTATACGGTCTCCTAGTCCTACTTATTTTGGGACTGGGGTATTACAGTTAGGGACAACATCGGGGGCTGCTAAAGTGTATATTGCTCCTCCTAGGCTGCAAAGTCACTCGAAGTGATGGTGAGAGGAATTATTAGTCCACTAGAAGATTCATCTCTCTCGACAACGAACAAGAAGGATTCTGATAGCATATGATCAAACTAGATTCAAGTCATGCAATCAAATAAGAGTTCAAAATGAAATAAAAAATGGTGGGTGGTTAGGCAAGTAGATGAGATCCTATAATAAAGTCCTAAGTGCAGGCTCACTTGCGTAATCGAAATGAAACATTCTTAACATGCATGGGCCACAACAAAATAATTCATACCACAATCCCAAAATATGTAGGACCATTATGTGACTATGCCAGCTAGTATGTATTCGAATGCTACTCTAATATATGGAACTTGCGAAGAATAAAGAGTGAAAACCAAACAAGTAGCAACAATGAATAACTAAGGTGCGAAAAAACTCATCCAAAAAAACTAAATAACGGATGAAGAAAAATCCACTACCAAATAACTATAATGAAACAAAGCAAATAATAATCTCAAAAAATAATATGAAAGATATAAGCTATAGAAAAGTCCATCTAAATGAAGCTCAAGTGAACTCGGAAGGTAAGACCTCCTCGTTTGCCAGGGAAGAATTCGATCATGGTCCGTACTCCTCCAGGTACTGCTGATCGTCTAAGACTAGAAGGAAATCAGTCATAGGGACGTAATAAGATACATATAACATGCTAATATGAACTGAAGACAATATATAAATAGGTAACCTAACCATCAATATGTTTGCTACTAAGGACAACTTCCGTATGTATGGACAGATGAAGGCTGAATGACTCATTAATGTAACTTAAAACTTTCGAACACAAGTATGTACCCTCAACCAACATAGCATGAGGCTGGCGACCATGCATCATATCATCAACCGACATAGCTCGAGGCTAGCGGCCATCATAGTATCTCATCATAAACATGCCTAGTGATTGTTGCTACTTGGATAGCTCATATGCCTAGTGGATTGTTCTTACCAACCTAATGGAACTAAATATGTATATGTCACAAGGAATATAATAATATCCCAACATAACATTCTGGTCGTCTACTAACAGCTAGGACAACATACAAGTAAATAAATTGACATATATCATCGTTCGCACCTGAGCTATTCTCTGACATACTAGTAATAGAAATATGCAGCAATAGAATAAATGAAACAATAAATAACATGCAAAGTAAACTCTTTGGGAAGGTGAGCGATGGTTGAATGCCGATTTAGATGTGAGCTCGTCAAAGAAGTAGTGGCACAAAAAGGTGAATCAGAATAAACATCTCCGAAGGTAAAGTAAATATTACCAATACTTCCGAAATGGGTGAGATACTTCGAATAACTACCGATAAGTCCAATTTGGATACCATAAAAAATATACGTTGGGGTCAATCAGGGTCCGTATGTGGTCCCATAGGGTACTAAAATTAGGTCAAAATTGGTAGGTCTACAAATGGCTCAAGTTAGATATCAAACAAAATATAAATGACGATATGATCTCAAAGGAGGTTCTAAAATTGAATTTTGATGATTCAAACACAAAAATGTCCATTAAATTGGATCCTAGGAGCTATGATACAGCGATCTGGTCGACTATCTCATAAAATGCTGAAACTTCGGTCACTGGACAAGTGAAACATTGTGAGTCCAACATAGCAAGTCTCATCCTGACAAGATGAGCGTACACAAACTAATTTCGATTTTTCAATTTTTCCGATATAGTATTCTTTGACGTATATAGATAACATTCGTCACGCGCGCACGAGCGATTTGAATTTTGTCAAATCCCACATATCGAAAAATATGCACCTTCAAGTGCAAGTAGTTCGAGTCGGGGTACACAGGATTGTTGGGATGACCCTTGATCGCCCAAGTTATACTTTTTGATTCTGGGAAGACTAATTAAGCCTAAGTTTTGATCTATCATATTTTTGTTTGTGATGATAAAATTTGACACGCTAATAGTCTAGGTGTAGGAGTACATACTGGAGACGACTGCTTGCAAATCGATTGAACATGCGACGAGTTATGCTCGTCAAAATTTGCCCAAAACTTCTCGAATGATGGATGATCTATGCATTGTCCTATTTCTGCAACGACTATCAATTATCTGTGTAGTATCGAGATGATGTGGGGTTGGTGAGGAAGTGTTTGCATGCTTCATGGATAGCCTAGCGAAGCTTCCCACACTGGTTCGAGGCGGACGCATAGTGGCTCGTCGACGGTCAAGCGAGACAAGGGATGTTAGTTGACGGCCATACAGGTAGTTGAAGACGGTAGCGACGGATCGGGATCACTAGAAAAAGTGTGGTGAACGCTTGGGGACAGGTTTGGGGCTCTCCAGAATTTGTCTGTTAGAGATTGCTCGTGGATTTATTCTCTAAAAATATCAAGACATGGGATAAGAGTTGTTTATATAGATGAGTTCTCGATTCCCATTGTCTGTTGTAAAAATTTTTTGGGTTGGGCTTTCTTTCCACATTCGCGCCATCTCTGAATTAGGAGGAGGAGGGTGAACTACAAGTTACTGTTACCAGGGAATTAATCTAACTGATTTTGATTATTAGTTTTGGTTATATTTAGTTATTTGTTTTCTTTTATATACTTATTTCTTTATACCTACATATTTATTTATGAGGGCTTATATATATATATATATATATATATATATATATATATATATATATATATATATATATATATATATATATATATATATATATATACTAGTAAATGCATGTGTTTTGCACGTATAATAACATATAATAAGAATATTATTCAATTATAATCAAATATCTCTTCTAACTCATGTGGTTAAGGTGCGAGTTATTTTTCTTGTTTGGTTGAGTTCGATTTTACATGTCGACAAATTTAAATTTTTTCAACAATTTTTTATACAATTTATTTAAAATAAAGAAGAAGTAAAATTGACCGTGATATAATGACGACTCAAAAGTGAGCCGTTTTGAAGCCTCATTATATAGTGGAATATATATATATATATATATATATATATATATATATATATATATATATATATATATATATATATATATATATATATATATATATGGGATATATAATGGCGTCAGGATTAGGGCTTCCGCGTCCTGGCGGCGGCGGCACAGAAGCATCGTCTGGGACCAATGAACTGCCGGAGGAGGAAGCCGGAGGGGCCGCTCAAGTAGACATCACCGAGGTAGCGGGGGGCTGGACGACGGTGGACCGTCGACGACGTACTAGAGCACAGATGGCTCGGGCCTTGCCGGGAAGACCAGAGACACCCGGGATTGTAGGGCGGACCACCACAGTCAATGGGGGGAGGAACTGGCGTCCACGTCAACTGGGAAATCCTCCGAGCAATGGGCGAGGAGATGAGGATAGGCGACTATTGAAGGAAAAGATACCAATGTTCCCGGAGAAAGAACGAATCCCCAGGAGGATGACTATGACGCAAAGCGCTCCAGTATCCAACAATGGACAGGGAAGTAAGAACACATAAATAAAAGAGAAGACGACATCTCCGGTCTTTTGGGCGGAGTTGTGTAAGCCTTCGGCAGCACAAGAAGAGGTAGATATGCAATATATTGAGCCCAGCATCATAGATGGCAAAAAGGTTGTAGAAATAACTCAAGATGATATTCAGGAAACGACGGAATACTGGAAAAATACTCTCATCCTGTACGTCATGGGGGATCGACCATATTATGGGCAAATCCGCGCGTACGCGCATAGAGTCTGGCGACCAAAAGGAGAGATGAATATTTTCTCCCGGGAGAACGGCTTCTATTTTATCAAATTCGATTTAGGGGAGGACCTGGATCGGATTTTGGAAGGGGGTCCTTGGACATTCGATGGGCGTCTGGTGGTCCTGAAGAGGTGGAACCCTTCTATTAATTTCGAAAAAGATCGTCTCTCTAAGGTCCCTATATGGATTAGATTGCCATGGCTTTCTCCACAACTCTGGAGTATCCCCTCTATCATGAAAATGGCAAGTATGGTGGGAGTGCCGATCCGAACAGATATCCAAACGGCAAGAAGGCAGAGATTATCCTTTGCGAGAGTCTTCGTAGAAATTGAAGCGGGCAAAATCCTACCTCGGAGCATACATCTACTACTTCCTAATGGGGCCGGGAGAAGAGTATCCAAGAGATTGACTACGAGTGGGTGCCTCCATCGTGCTCTAGATGCAAGTGCTTCGGCCATACTGATTCGAAGTGTAGAGAGAAGACGGAGACAGCGGATGTCGGGATAATGCAGGAGGACAGGCCGAGTCAGGCTCAAGACGAAGTGGTAGACATGAACCATCGGTCACAACAGCAAATTGATCCAATAGGAGCCTCGTTTATGGTGGTGGAGGAGTCAGAGACCCAACCGTCCAAAGCAAAAGAAAATTTCATGAGTTCAATACTCGGGAAGAGACAAGTCTCGAAATCGAGAATTACCCCACCGAATATAGGGGATCTAGCTATGGTTCTTGTGGGGACAGATAACGTAGACCCGGAAGTGGATTATCCAACAAACGAGAATAGCCGAGGAGATGGCAACGAGGGAGGCACCGAGAATGATGACCAGCCAAGAAGTAGCAAAAGAAATACATTGCAACGTCGACCAGAGGTGGCCCAGCCTAGCGAAGAAGGGGGCAATGGCACCCAACATGAGGAGGATAACATGGCACTTACAGTTGCGAACCCGGAATGGCAGCGGATGCTTCAGCAAAATTCTCATCCACATGTGTCGGGTACGTCGAATGCGCTCTCGGATTGTCCTCGAGAGTGTAGGAGGTCAGTTTCGGACAACCCCCTCAATTAATTCTCATGTCTGTCCTCGCATGGAATGTCCGCGGCTGTAATTCTATTGGCCGATGGAAGGAGATTACTAAGACGATTCGAAGTAACAATTGCTCGATTGTTGGCTTATTAGAGAGTAAAATTAAATCTACTAGTAGGATTACCAGCCATACTCCTAGTCAGTGGGAGTCCGTTCACAACGGAGTTTTATGTGGTATGGCTCAGATATGGATGATGTGGGACGTTCGTATATGGTCGGGAGTGGTGAAATTCCAGTCAAAACAACTCACAGTTATTGAATACTCTAATAGAGGGGGGCTCCAAATTATGGTGGGGGCTGTATATGGTCATAATGATCGCAGAAGACGGTTCCAACTCTGGAAGGATCTTATTAAAATTTCTTCTGAAAATAATGACAAGATCCCCCTGCTGGTGATGGGCGACTTTAACGCCATGTTAACAGAGAATGATAAGATCGGTGGACGTCAGGTTCCTGCCCTTATTCTTGCGGACTTCCAAGACTGTCTGTTATGTTCTGGCCTGAGTTGCATGGCGAGGACTGGACACACTTGGAGCTGGAGCAACAGCTCCGTTCATAACCGAGTTGTTTGTCAACTCGATAGAGTTCTCTGTAATAACGCCTGGCTTGCAACCTTCCCGGACGTCAGAGCGGAGGGTCTACCTAGCGGCACTAGTGACCATACCCCGCTTTTGATCCGAATCTACTCGGCACAGAGGGTGCGTCGCTGCCCTTTTCGATTCAACAATGCATGGCCAATGATGGCTGGCTATGATGACGCGGTAGAAGGAGGCCTACAATTCCAGATCTCTGGTACCCCCCAATACCGCCTTCTCCGCATACTTAAAAGAGTAAAGGCTGATCTGAAGAACTGGGCTCGGGACCGTCCGCCTGCAAGCAGCGAATCCGTAGAGATGGAGCTTCATTCAATCCAACTTCAGGTACAAGCTGACCCATTAAACCCGATACTTGCTAATAGGGAGCTGGAGCTTCAAGAAACGGTAAGACAGTTGCGCTTCCAAGAGGAGGTACAACTGCAACAACAAGCTAAGTGCTCGTGGCTGAAAGATGGGGATAGGTGTTCGAAGTTCTTCCACGCCATGGTGAAGGCTCGTCAAAATAGAAATTCGATTGGTCCGCTATTTGATATGGGTGGAAATCCTATTAACAATGATAAAGAAATTGAGGAACAGGCCATCAGGTACTACACATCCCTATACAATCAGTCTGATTATTCGGATTCTTTCCCAGATATTATTTGCAAAAGATTAGTGACAGAGAAAGGGAATGACCTTCTCCGAAAAGAGGTGGACATTGAGGAAATTAATGAAATTATTATCAATGCTGATCCTAATAAATCGCCTAGACCTGATGGGTTCAATGCTGCTTTCTATAAAAGACATTGGAGTAGATTGAAATATCATGTCCTTCAGGTAGTGCGGGACTTCTTCAAAACCGGGCGGCTAATAAAAGAGCTAATCATACCTTTTTGACATTGATACCCAAAAAGGAGGGCGCTACGGATCTTGGAGACTTTCGACCAATCTCATGTTGTAATTTTTTATACAAAATTATTACTCATATCATGTGTAAAAGAATACAGGTGATTTTGAAGGGATTGATTTCGGACAACCAAGCAGCATTTATTAAAGGCCGATCTATTGCAGAAAATTGCTTGCTAGCACACGAACTTGTGCGTGACTTCAATAAAAGGGGAGGAAGAAAAGGTTGCATCAAGTTAGATCTTCGCAAAGCTTATGATATGGTGAACAGGAAGTTCGTGTGTCAATGCTTCTTAGCATGGGATTTGACAAATGGTGGGTGGCGCGAATCCAAGAATGTATCACGTCCCCGACTTTCTCCATCCTCATTAAAGGTCAACCTTGCGGATTCTTCGGCACCAATCGAGGCATAAGACAGGGCGATCCTCTGTCTCCATATTTATTCACAATTGTAATGGAGCACTTCAGTTGTCTGATGGATATTGCCGTTCACAAGAAGCAGATTAAGCCTCTACTCCATAAGGTACAACCAAATATCTCACATTTGATATATGCTGATGATCTGTTGGTGTTTGTAGAGCCTTCGGAGAGGAGTATCACCTCCCTGAATGAAGTATTAGTAGAGTTTGGCAAGACGTCGGGGTTGCAAATTAATAAAGACAAGAGCCAGATTTACTTGAATTGGGATTGCCCGAAGAAGGATAAATGGTCACAAATGATGCAGATCGAGAGTGGACAACTTCCTGTCCGGTACCTCGGACTCCCGCTCTCTATCAACTATGCCCGTTATACGGATTGTCAAGGACTGCTTCAGCAAGTTCAGTCCAGATTGGAAGGTTGGCAATCCCAATTACTGTCATTTGGAGGCCGAATAGAACTCATTCGATCTATGATTTTTGCCATATCCAACTATTGGCTTCAAGCGATCTATGTGCCGGACAGGATCATCCAGAAAATTGAAAAGCTTTGTGCGAATTTTCTATGGCGAGGGGGTCTTCACACAATTGGATGGAAGGATTTGGCCCGTCCTGTAGAGGAGGGAGGGGTCGGCATCCGATCTTTACGAACACTTCGGGACGTTGCTCTTTATAAATTGGCATGGCGATTAACTGAGAGTAATTCCCTGTGGGCGCGTTGGACCAAGAGTTGGTATCAACGACAAAGCAACTTCTGGGTGCAAGACATCAATAACAACTACTCGGCGACGTACAAGAATATCCTTCGGCTGCGTCCTGTATTGAAGAGCCGAGTGGTTCGGGTGATTGGAGACGGCTCTACAACCAACTTGTGGTTTGATCCATGGTTTAATCACACAACCCTGGTAGAACGGACGGGTTGGCCGGTGTTCGACATCGTCGGGAGAGATGAACCGTTAGCAGTGATCATCACCAACAATCGGTGGCAGGTATGTAACCGACCGATAGGGCTACTCTACCGGGACGAAATCGAGGCTATTCCCCTTCATTCAGCGAATTCGATTGATAGATGGGAATGGAAAGGGATAGCAGATGGAGTGTTCTCATTTAAAGAAGCATACGAACGGACGAGAAGACACGGACCAACGGTGGATTGGGCGGAGGTGATATGGAAGTCGGGAGCGGCGAAAAAGATGAAACTTTGTGCGTACTAAGCTATCCGAAACAGATTACTGACTAGAGATCGGTTGCACAGGTTGGGAATTATGGTGGGTAACATGGCGTGTGTTCTATGTGGACGAGGATCAAAAAGCAGGGAACATCTATTTTTCCTATGCGCGTTCTCCAGTCAGATATGGAGACACTGTCAACTGAAGATTGGATTATCTGGTGGTTCAAATTCTGAGTTAACTGAGATTGTGGCGGAGATCCTGAACTTTAAGACTCGTCGGAAGGAGATATATAATAGTGCTCGCATCCGTCTCTTATCCGCCATTTGGCATGTTTGGAGAGAAAGAAATAGACGGGTATTCGAAGGAGTTGGAGCTTCGATTGTTGCTATTATCAATAACATCGAAGCAGACATCAGGAGTATGCGGGAAGCAGCGCCATAGCAGACCATGGGTAACAGCATATGTTAGCAAATAAAATGCTTGCTGAGATTGTGGTTCTCTTGAGAGCTTATAATGTAATATGAGTCGCCTGTAATTAGTTTTTCTCATCAATGAAGTACCCTTCTTCAAAAAAAAAATATATATATATATATAATATATATATATATATATATATATATATATATATATATATATATATATATATCCTTATTCATATGCTCAGTTACTCTCTCCTTATGTATTTGTAGTTAGTCTTGTGGATTAAGTCTATAGTAGGCTAAGGTGAGCTTGGCTATATACATGCAATGCTATTTAGTTATTTTATAAGTACCTTTTTTTTTATTGGGTTTAATAAATGGATATTACTTGGTTAAGTTTTCTAGCTAGGGTGTAATTATCTATAACTAATAGAACTAACTACAGTTAAATTGAAAATTTTGAGGGGGGGTGTTGTCCCTTTCTTCATGTGGAGACTATAAAGTTGCTTCTTAAGATATGACTTGTTAGATACTACTTTGTTATATACAAGCTCTCGAGCTTCGAACTTCAACCGATCGCATAAATTTCTTCTATGATATTATATATGACCTAATTCACCAAACAAAGCTAAACCATCTTTTTCGCCCTTCTAATCTGTAAACCCCCCATTTTTAAAAATTTATTATTATTTATTTGGCCTAAATTGTAATTTTTGGATTCTTATATATTTTTATATTAATTTATTTAATAATATATAGTTCTACTTAAATTTATGAATATAAATACACTTTGTTAGAGCTTTGACTTTTGAAGCACAACATTGGCCAATACCTCGAAACCAATTTTATATTCTTGTTCTAAACGAGCCCACCTTCACATAGGCATATCATGTCCAACTCAAACATGTTCCTATGAACTATATTTTTCTTGCACAACTATCGGATCAAAATTGTCATTTTACTCTTCACCGTAATTTCGATGTAATCTTCCAGTTAGAATTGGGAACCCAAACCCGTTCCAAACTTTTTGACCCAATTTATGATTTTGATATATTTTGAGCCTAGTACACACATCCTTATAATGTCTCATTCAATTGAGTTTTCATGTGCTATTTATTTTCAAATGACACACAAGACTCATTCAATATACTTTCGGAGCCTATTTCTGTTCAATAAATCGTATCGACCCAAAACTAGTCCACCAAGCTTGGTAAAGCCTATTTTTGGTTGCCCTAACCTATTAGGTTCATTTTAGATTAATTTTTATCAATATAATAGTAGCTAATACTAATTTAAATCCATCTTTAAACTACCCAAATATTCACTTTCCTAAAATGGAACCAAATCCAATCTATTTGAGATATACCATCATAAATCTTTTGATTAGATTATCAAATTTCAACCCAATCCCACCAAACCAAAATCAATCTCTTCCAATCCCTTTTCCCTCACGTAAACATGCATCCCTTTCTATTTTAATATGGAATTTATATTTAAATTCTACAAAAACCGAGCTGCCCTAGTAATTTTTGTTTGTGGGAATGTAGTTAGTCTCCAAGGTGGGATCGACAGTGAAACAAATAATGTGCATAGTTCGCAGTGACACAAAGCTTTGCACTCGGAATGGAAATAAAGCAGATTTTTTTTATTATAACACACACAGATAGTACAAGTACAAAAGCGAGTATGTTACAACACACACTCTCCGGTACCTGCACTATAGACGACACAGTAGCGAGAGGATGGAGATGATAGTGGTCGACGGACAAATCATGATCCGCTGATACCTCCTTCCCAACCCGACTAAACCCTTCATCGACCACCTTCCAACCCCTTCACCACCTTCCTCGTAGCCCTAGGACATTCCTGTGAAACCCCAACATCTTTGCAAGCTGCCATGCAGCCCTTGGTGGTCGGCACAAGGCCATCAAGTTACCCGAAGTTGGCGGATTCAATTCTGAATTAAACAGCATGTTAGTTGTCTTCTATGTTGTGTGTTTCATCTATGTTTAATCATTATTTTTGTCATGAAACCAACTCTAATGCGTAGCCCTACTTGTCTACATCCATCTCCATTTGGCCACCCACGTGGTTCCACGTCGTTTGTTCGTTGCAGCCGTTGCACGATTGTTGGTCCAGACTGAACCGATTTTGGTGCGAGCGTGATTTCGACGAATTATAGAGCCCTTCAACCTAAAAAAAAAATTGGTAACGATCCTAACATTTTATTCTATCATTTTAATTTGCTTATTGGTCATCTCGTCAAGTTTTTCATATATTTAAAATTCGTTTTCGTGATACAAGTTATTGAACATTGGAAATCCTTGAAACCAAAGTTGTTTTTGAACTCGAACCTTCATAGCACTTTGCTAAAATGGTTATTTTCTATCCTTCGTTGTAAAAAAACCTATTTTTCATTATTTTTATAAATTATTTCAGAATTAATAATTATTAAAAATTGAGTTGATTTTGGTTCCGAACGAATCGACAAATTGGCCATAATGTGCTAATAGTTTGACATAGCAATTAATATGTGTTTTATGGTAAATTTTATGATTGAACATTATTTATAAATATTTTTAATAATTATTCCAGAACTAAAGTATTTTTTTTTTGTAAAAATATTATTTTATCATGGTAACATGATACTATAAGTAGTAGATATTGGTATGGTACTAATCTAGTTAGAATATACCGAGTCAAGGCTATATGTAAGTGTGTGAATGACATAGATGTGTCATTGATTGGTGGTTGTATAATCTAGGAGTACGTGATGATGTGGTCGAGGGTATCGGAGTCAGACAACAGTACACACGCTTGGAGACTACATGCAAGTATACCTTGGCAACTTGTACAATATTATGCGTGTTTACTTTCCGTCATTCCTGTTCATGTATATTCTTTCTTGTACTATCACATGATTTCTTGTACATGCTTCATGATGTATTCTTTACTTGTTTTCTTATATGCTAGATATCTTTCTTTCTTATCACATACTTGATCTACGCTACACTATGTTTGCAAAAACAAAAGTGTAGAACTTTATTGATACAAACTTTATAAAAGATTACAATTTGAATTCTGGGAAAGTACAACTGTAGGAATCCAATCTAGAAGACGATTGCTTTATCCCTTGGACGATGTGAACTTTGAAGACGATAGCCTCTGAAGTTGAAGACAACTCTGGAATTGAAGGCAAAAAGCCTCAGAAATTGAAGGCAAAAGCCTCGGAAGAATGCAGCAGCACTTTGAGCAAGAACTCCTGGACTCTCTGAACTTTAAAGTCTGATCTATCTATGATCTGATCTCTGATCCTTCATCCCCTTGAATGGAGTCTTGAAACTCTATTGATAGAGTTCTGAAAAATAACTAACTTTTAGTTATTCTGGACTGCGCATGATGGATTGCGCAGTAATTGGATTGCGCAACAGTAGACTGCACAAGCAGTTACTGGATCATAGGCCAACTGTCTTGGACATATGGCATCATTTGATTGAAATGCGCATGATCGTGTATAGACGGTTGCCACGTAATGAACAAATGATGGCATGAATGCCACGTGCATTTTGTCATTTATGTTGATAGAATGCGCAACCTGAATTGTGCTGGCTTTGGATTGCGCAGACTTGGACTGCGCAGGAATGGATTGTGCCAACATGGATTGCGCTGCTAGCTGTCCTCGAGCGCCGTGCTGCACGATTAAACGAACGGTCATCTCGTTCTCCGTGCTATCAGCTGTCAGAAGATTTGATTTGTGTCAGGTAATGATGATGATTTGCCACGTCAGCCTGCGCGCTTGATAGTGTGCGCAATCTAGTATGCGCAATCTGTTTGCTGCGCAAACTGATGTCTATACAGTTCATTTGAAAGATTTATTTTTTGATCTTCATGACTTTGTTGATGTGTGCAAGTTGATTTTTTAGGACCTACAAGACCCCCTTCAAAGTTTTCGAAAGTTGAACTTATTCAAAATTTCGAAATACTTTGAATTTTGAAATTGCAATCCATTTGCGCATAAAATGAGCTGTCTGCGCAATCTGAAGGATTAGCCCCATTTTCAGGCGCAATCTGAGGCGGCCGTTTCGTTTTCAAAAACTATAAATAGTTCTCTACTTCTCTTTTCTTTCTTTACTGTGCCTTCTTCGTGCACTTTGAGAGAAATTCTGAGCTCTTTCTTCCTTTCTCCTCCGACAATCTCGATGGCTCCCAAGCGTTCCTCCGCCGCTGCCAAGGGCAAGGCCCCCGTTGAATCTTCGGCAAGGGTTGCGCGATGTGCTTCTCATCACGAAACTGCTCATCCAGTGCTGCGGGGTAGATGACTTAATCAAAACTCTTTTTAGAGTTTTGATCTCACTTATCCTTTCAGAATCCATCTCTTTTTAGAGATGTAATCATACTGCGCCACCCTTTTTAGGGTTCTGGTTGCACAAATCAATTCGTTCTTCATTTTTATGAAGGACGACATTCTGTGCAATCGGTTGAACTGCGCTGGCAAAGGTCAGCACAATTTACTGATTTGCGCGAGGCTATCAGCGCAAACTGATGACTGTTTGTTTGTGCAGTCTGATTATTGCGCAATCTGATATCGCGTAATTTAATATTGTGCAATCTGATGTTTGCACAAACTGATAACAAAATCTTTGACTTGACTTGTACTGGATTTTTGTTTTCTCTGTCTAATGCAGTTAACACTAGAGAAGATCCTGGATATGAGGACTTTGTAGGAACTCTTTCAGAGTCAGAATACAAAGAGGACCTTTTCCACTTCGCATCGAATTTTCCTTTACTCATGTGAGTCATAGTCATAGGACATCAGACTGTTAGAACAAGTTCTCTTTGTTGAAAGGTTCTGATTTTAACTTTGCGGTTGAAAGTCTTCGAGATGCGAGCTTGATATAGCTCAATATGTTGCTGAGCCATTAACCGCTTCTCGTCGAGTGCCTCCAATTCTTGAAGTCGAAGAAGATCGTTGTTCTCTGTAGCGAGCTCATTGGCAGTGGCAATCCTTAAAGAAGGAATTTGAAGTTCTAAAGGGAGAACCGCTTCACAACCGTACACCAGAGAGAAAGGTGTAAAGCCTGTGGGATTGCGGACCATAGTTCGATAGGCCCATAAACACTCACCGAGCTTTTCACTCCAGTTCCGTTTGTTAGTAGATACAAACTTTTTGAGGAGCTTGATAATGGTTTTATTAAAAGCTTCAGCTAATCCATTAGCAGCAGGATTGTAGGCTGTCGAAGCGACATTGTCAATTCGGTGATCATCACAGAATCTTGTGAATTTTTGGCTGATGAATTGTGGTCCGTTGTCATGGATGATTCGTCGAGGGACACCAAATCGATAAATGACATGGTGTTTGACAAAGTTAATGACACTGCTGGTTTTGACTTCAGCCAAAGGTATAGCTTCAGCCCACTTAGAGAAGTAGTCGGTTATTGCTAGTATGAATCGATGTCCTCTAGAAGAAGGAGGATTAATAGGACCTATAATGTCCATGCCCCAAGCTTTGAAAGGCCAAGAAGCGGCTGTCGGATGTAGGAATTCTGATGGTTGATGAAGGAAATCTGCATGGATTTGACAAGCTCGACATTTTCTTGCATATTCAATGGCATCTGATACCATAGAGGGCCAGTAGTAACCTATGCGTCGAATACGATCCTGAAGCTTAGGACCGGGTTGATGTGCTCCGCAAACACCGTCGTGAGCTTCACGTAGTACTTGTTTTGCTTCATCACCAGCAAGACAGCACAAAAGTAGGCCGTCATAAGTTCGCCGATAAAGAGTCTTGGTGGTTTGATTGTAGTAGAATCGTAGAGATCGTCGACGAATACTCGTAGCTTCTTTTAGATCTTTAGGGAGTATATCATGGACTACGAAGTCGATGAAGAGAGTTCTCCAATCTTCATTGATAACATTAACTTCAGCAAGATTACTGAACTCGATGTTACGATTATTTTTGACACAAAACAATTCTCGATTAGAGATAACCACCACTTGTTGTCTTCTGATGGGAATGGCTAAAGCTGCTGTAAGATTGGCCAAAGCATCTGCCTCAGTATTGCATGCTCGGCGTACTTATTCAATAAAGAAAGCTTTGAATGATGTAGCCATGTTGATTGCTGCTTCAAAGTAAGGTACCAGATCTTGATGGCGGACTTCATAAGTTCCTCTAACCTGGTTGACAACCAGCTTAGAGTCACCGTAAACTTCAAGATATTCGATATCCAATTGCTTGGCAAATTGAAGACCGATAAGTAGAGCATTGTACTCTGCTACATTATTGGAGCAAGATTCATCTAGAGAGTAAGCTCTTTGGATAGTTGATCCGTCTGGAGAAACGAAAACAACTCCAACTCCTGCTACAATAGCACCATTGGGTCCGATTCTAGATGCTCCGTCAAAGAATATACGCAAGGTTGGAAATTCTTCAGAGATCATGTTGACTTCCAACGTCTCGTCTGAAATTTTATCGTAAAGTTTGGACGTCCCTGGAACAGGATGAGCTGCTAAGAAATCCGCCAGCGCTTGACCTTTGACAGACTTTTGAGGAACATACACCATGTCATATTGGGCTAGCAGAATGGCCCATGTAGCCAGCCGAGAGTTGAGCGTGCTGGGCTTCTTCATGAGTACCCGAAGAGGGTTGACTTGGGATATGACATGAATGGTTTGACCAATGATGTAATGCCTTGTCTTTTGAACAGCGAACATAAGGGCTAGACATTCTTTTTCAACCGGACTATAATGGTATTCAACACCAATCATAGTACGACTGAGATAGTAGATGGCTTGTTCATGACCTTTTTTATTCTTTTGGGCGAGTAAAGCACCCAACGAATGGTCCATAGCACGGACATACATTAAGAATGGTATGCCAGAGATTGGTGGCACCAAGACTGGTGGGTTCATGAGATATCGTTTGATGTCATCGAATGCTCATTGACATTCTTCGGTCCAAATGAAAGATATACCCTTCTTCATTAATTGAGTGAATGGTCTGCAGCGTCCAGACAAGTTCGAAATGAATCTCCTGATGTACGCAAGTCGACCTTGGAATCCTCGTAGCTCTTTTAGGTTGCGTGGAGGACGCATCTCTTGAATGGCTTTGATCTTCTCGAGATCCACGTGTATAACCTTAGAGGTAATAACGAAGCCGAGAAATTTACCACTAGAGACACCCAAAAATGACTTGGTGGGATTCATCTTGAGCTGATGTTGGCGCATGAGATTGAAGATTGTTCTCAAGTCTTGGATGTGATCTTCTTTCAGACGACTTTTAACAGTGATATCGTCCACATAGCATTCAAAAGTCTTGCGAAGATGTTCTCTAAAAATGGTACTCATAGCCCGTTGGTAAGTTGTACCAGCGTTCTTGAGACCAAATGGCATTACTGTGTAGTAATAGACTCCCTGAGGAGTGCGGAAAGATGTGTGTTTTTCATCTTCGGGATTCATCTTGATCTAATTGTATCCAGAGAATCCATCCATAAAAGATATTTGCTCAAACCCACAGGTATTGTCAATCATAACGTCCGTAATAGGGAGAGGAAAATCATCTTTCGGACATGCTTCATTAAGATCCCGAAAATCAATACAGACTCGAACCTTGCCGGTTTTCTTCAAGACTGGAACAACGTTAGCTACCCAATCAGGATGTTGTTCTTCTCGAATAAAGCCACAAGCGATAAGCTTCTTGACTTCTTCATCAATTGCGTCCATCATTTCAGGCTTGAATCGTCGTTGCTGCTGTTTGACTGGTTTAGCATTAGGCAGAATGTTCAATTTGTGAGTAGCAATTTTGGGATCTAAACCTGGCATGTCTTTGTAACTCCAAGCAAAGACATCAAAGTATTCTTTAATGAGAAGAATCAACTCTTGTTTATCTGCTTCTGAAAGATTCTTGATAATAAAGATTGGACGAGGTGACTCGCTTTCTCCTACATCAACTTGAACTAGTTGATCTTCAGTAGGAGGTTCTCTTTGTTCAAATCAGAGTACCCATTGATTGTCCATCTGTTGAGCCCAAGGATCTGTTTCAGGATTTTCTTCAACATCCTCATCATAGCCTTCCGGAAGTTCAGCGGAGACCATATTAGAAGATACGATCACACGATGGACTTCACCAATGCTGGTGTCAGAATCCCATGACCTGGAATCAAAAGAGTTAGAGCGTTCTTCGCTATCAGAGTCGGAGACTGCTGGAGATAACATCGGAGGAGAAGCATATCCGAGACCTCTTTTGGTCTTGCTGTAATACATATCAGATTTTTCTTTTGGAACAGCCGTACGAATAGGAGTTCGTCTACCCTTACCGTAGTTGAGGCCATTTTTAAAGTCATAACCCATCTTACGGATGATGTCTTTTGATTGTTGACTATAACGACGGAGTTGTAGATGTCCTGTATCGTTAAGCTTGCTATCATCCGTATAGCTGAATTGTTGTTCTGGTCCCTTACTAAAAAGTATTGGACTTTCACCTTTCTTTCGAGCAGGGACAATACGGTAAGAGTCATCTGGATCTTCAAATGAGACTTTCGCTTGAAGAGATTGTACAACTCCCATTGTAAATGATTTGAAGCTATCTAACATATCCAAATAGCATTTAGTATGATAAATAACATCAAGTATACTGGAAAGTAGACACTATTTCATTGATTTGTACATCTGAATTTACAGTAGGACCTTTAGCCTTAACAGGCTTAGTCAGATTGATTACAAGAGGAGGAGAAAAAGAACGTGGAAGAGACTTGTTACGAAGGAGGTCGATGACAAGCGGCTCAGAGGAGGTGAGCTCCCTTTTTTCCTTGTTGTGAGTTAAATCAACAATAAGAGGCTCAGAAGAAGTGAGCTGCTTTTTGTCCTTGTTACGACGTAAGTCGATAACAAGTGGCTCAGAAGAGGTGAGCTCCCTTTTATTTTGATCATCATCAGTAGATTGCCTCTGGACTGGTAAGTGAATAGCCAGTGGTTTAGAAGATTGAGGATGAGAAACACGCCCTTTGACAGGTATAATAAGAGTGTCTTTGGGCACTGCTTCTTGGTCTTCTTCAGTGTCCATAGCCAATACCACTTTTATGAACTCTTCTTTATACATACGAGCGTCATTGCAGTATGCTTCGACACCCTTAAAAGGATAAAGGTCTGCAACTTCTTTGTGAACTTCTCCTTTGTCATCAACATATTTAAAGCATTGATGAAGAGTTTATGGAACAACATTATGTTCATGGAGGAAGGGTCTTCCCAGGAGAGCGTTGTAAGAACAACCATGATTGTCGATGATATAAAAGGTCACCTTTGTGCGAAGATTGCCTATTTGGAGTTTTAAGCGGATCTTGCCCAAAGGTTCACTCCTTCCTTGGTTGAATCCCAAGATAGTGGTGATTGTGCTTGAAAGACTATGCACTGGTATCTTCAATACGTCTAGCATCATCTTTGGCATGATGCTAAGAGAAGATTCTGGATCTATCAGGATACGATCGACTTTCATCGAATCGACATACCTTGTATAGTAGAGAGGACGATCATGTCTATTATCCTCCAGCAGCATATCATCCTGAGTGAAAGTGATGTTTGGAATCAACTCTAATATGCTATGACAATGACGACAAGAGATCGGTTCTGATTTCGGCTTTTTGAGGAGAGTTAAACAAGTTTCAGCCATCAGGGCTTCACTTAAAGTTTCTCGAGTCTCTTTGGAAAGGCGTAAGAGCTCGAAGATTGATAGCCTAGCCGGTGTATTGGCTAATTAAGCCAATATATCAAAATTGTACGGCTTTTCAAGTCCTGTAGGAGATGATTTTTTCAGAGGTTTGTCAAAGCGGACTTGTTGCTTGCCTTTGTCAGCAACCACCGGCTTGGGAGGAATAGGCACTACAACTGGTGAGGATGTGGAAGGGATCTCTTCAGAGGAAGTAGATTGTACTGGAACAGGTTCAGAAGAAGAGGCAGGATTCTCTTGAGTATCAGGATACTCCTTCAAGTAAGCTTTCCCTGATCTGGTGCCTAGCAGAATTCTTCGTCAACTATGGGGTCAAAAGACACCATGTTGCAAGTCTTTGTCTTGCTTTTGGAGCGGTCTTTCTTCTTAGAAGAAGAGGAAACTTCGAACTCGGAAACAAGATCTGGATGGATCCACATAATTTCACCGTTGTCAAGAGACAAGGGAACAAGACCTTCACTTGGTGGAGGCGAGAGATTCTCAATCTTAAGAGTAGCTTTGGGAATAGGAATGACACCGGACTGTACCATCTGCGGAAGAAAGTCACCAAACTGGACTGAAACCATATTCGCAGTAACAGTCTTCTCGGCTTGCTGCAGAGTGATGACACCAGCATTGACAAGCTCTTGAATTTTGCCCTTGAGCACGTATCATGCTCGAGTAGGGTGTCCAATGAACCTGTGGTAGACACAATATTTAGGATGATCTGTCTTACCGACTTCATCAGGTTTCTTTGGTTCTGGGAGCTGAATCTTGTTGCTTTTGAGTAAGCAATCAAAGATGCTTGCAGTGTCATTCTCGTCGAAGGAATATTCTACTTTCGGACGAGGTTCCCTCGGTGGAGGTGCAGAAGGAGTAGAAGTGAATGTAGGCGGAGCCACATTGACAGCCAAAGATTCTTTATTCTTGTTCAGATTGATGTTCAAAGTCTCTTTTGCTTTGCGGTTGTTCTGGCGGTTGCCACCACCTGATGTCTGGTGTTTATTTCGATCGGGGTTAGACATTTGTACCCCCAATTGCTTGAACTTCTCGGCACTCACTTCTGCAGCTTTGGCGTTGACAATGAATGAGGGCCAATCTTGGAACTGGATAGATCCTGTCCACATAGTGATGATAGGCAAAAGATTTGCCTTACAAGTATCAATAGTGACAGCAGCTGGTGTTCCGGGAGGCATCTTTAAGGCTTCACGGCGGAACCGTTCGATAAACTCTCAGCAATTTCATTATGTTTCTATTTGATTTTGTTGAGAGCCGACATAGTCATGTCGTTGAATCCTTCATAGAACCATTCCAGGAAGATTTGCTTGAGACCTGAGAAGGAAGTGATACAACCATCGGGCAAACTTCTGTACCAGTCATATGCTACACCGGCTAAACAATCGACGAACACTCTGGTAAGAAGAGCGTCATTTGGCTGGAGTTGAACGGTCATTACCTCAAAATGATTGATGAACTGACTAGGAGAAGTACTGCCATCAAACAAAGAGATCGTTGGGATCTTGTACTTTGGTGGGAACGGGACTTCTTTTCATTCAACTGGATAAGGCTGCTTGATCCCCAATCTTTGCAAGTTGTCTTTCTCTTTGAAAGCTTCGAACTGGGTTCGCAAGAGTTTGACAGCTTCATTGGCGCCTTCAAATGACGAAGAAGGAGCAGGTTGAGTTAGAGTGGTAGGAGGAGGAACAGCATTGTAAGCACAACCCCCAGCTCCTGACTGACAAGGTGTAGTTTAAACTTGTACTTGTACAGGAGGCATTTGAGGAGACACTACCCCCAGCCCAGTATTGGCAGGTACTGATGATGCTATAATTTCAGGATTAGCAGTAGGTATAGTCGGTGGTGTGGCATGTTGTGCCACAATGATAGAATGCATACTAGCAACCATTTCAGCCATAGTTTTTAGCTTGTCTTCTAGTGCAGCGATTTGCTGTTCTTGATTTGTAGAAGTTGAAGCATCTGGATCTTTATTGACAACATAAGCTGTCACTTCTCTTGGTACAGTGGAAGACACTGTCTGTTCAGAGCTTTCGCTGTATGCATCATAGTCGGAGAAAGAGTCGTCTCCTGACTGAGAAGTAGAAAGATAACTCAAAGGGTTTTGAGGAAGATTCCTTTGACCGATTGTGTCTCGACTTCGGGATCGGGTATGTCGAAACACTCCTTCAGAAGATTCTTGAAGTAAATCTAGATACCGTTGGCTTGGTTTACGAGGTTTGCCATGCTTAGAGTACCTTCTACCCCAGTGTCTCGGGAAGTCATGTTAACAGAAGCATACAAGACTTCATCTTCTTCTGACATAGCTTCAGATTTAGCCAAAGTCAGACGATCGAAGACAGATCATTTTGTTGTTTGACAACAACATTGGATGATGACTTTGTGGTTGCAATGATGATCAGATGGTTGAACTGGAAGTGTTGAAACATTGTCTCATTTTTGTCTGAGATGTTCTCGGAGATCGGGAACAACAGCAGGATGAGAAAAACTCTGAGGGATCTGTTCTTTGATAATGTTCGAAACATGATTCCGATTCTTCAAATGTTTAGTCCCTTGAGTGTACAGGGAAGTGCTCACTTCATTGGCATAAGTGTCAGGATTTTTAACCCTGGAGATTTGTTTTTGATGATGTTTGGTCTTCGGCATTGGCTGTTTGCGTTTCACCGAAGTGGGTCTGTTGAGATAAGTCCTTAGATCTGCAAACTCACCCCCAGGGGTTTCTGTTTGAGACACCGGCAGTTTTTCCTGTCTGGAATGGGAAATCTTGAGAGTTGGGAGGTCCTGGAATTCTGCTACCGGGGTAGGCAGAATACCTCTTTGGTCAGTACAAGTTCTCTTATCATAAAGGAAAGAAGAATCCTTGTTTGAAAGAGTTCTAGTACTGATTGGTGTCGAGGCACGTTCAGATTGATCTTCTTCGGTAAAAACTGAAGAAGATTGAGAAAAGACCAAAGGGCCTTTTTCTTTGTTTTGTGAAGAAGGGTTAGCTAAAGAGCGTTTCCCTCTATTGTCTTCCAAGTCATGAGACAAGGAAGTTTGAGAAAAGACCAACGGGCCTTTTCCTTTGTTTTGAAGAGGAAGAGGAATAGCCAAAGGACTACCCCCAGTGGATTGCTTCGTAGCAACAATGTGTTTGGGAAGAGGAGCAGAGCCTTTCCCCTTGTTATGAGAAGAAGAGAGTTTAGCCAAAAGGCTGTCACTCTTGGATTGCGCATGAGCAGTTTGCACATGAATGGATGGCGCACTGGTTCTGTCCACAGAGACTGTGGTTTGCGCATCGGGAGTTCTTGCTACAGAGTGTTTAGGGTGGACTCTGGTTGCTGGAGTGTTGGTTTGCGCAGACAGATTGGCAGCCAATTGTGCCAGAGGCATAGGAGTCTTGTACTTGGTTAAGGCAGCATACAAAGTACTCTGTATACTGGCAACAACAGATTGCACAGCAGTAGCAGAGACAGGTTGTGCAGCAGGCTTGGCGACCGAAACTTTGGACTACGCAGGAGTCTTGCTGGCAGAGACTTTGGATTGCGCAGCAGACTTTGGGACCCACACTGGGCGCACTTTGCTCGCAGCAGGAGTGGTTGCAGTATGAGGGATGGTTTTGGAGTTGATCATAGCTTCGTAGGCTGTCTGGTTGATCTTCACAACCAGTGTCTTCTGCGTCTTCCCGATAGACGCTACGTCACATTGAGTTGCTACTTCCTCGTCGGAGGAGAAAGTCGTCCCCAGCAGAGTCGCCATTTTGTTTGCAAAAACAAAAGTGTAGAACTTTATTGATACAAACTTTGTAAAAGATTACAATTTGAATTCTGGGAAAGTACAACTGTAGGAATCCAATCTAGAAGACGATTGCTTTATCCCTTGGACGATGTGAACTTTGAAGACGATAGCCTCTGAAGTTGAAGACAACTCTAGAATTGAAGGCAAAAAGCCTCAAAAATTGAAGGCAAA
The DNA here is from genome assembly GCA_029216955.1 of Iris pallida. Lineage (NCBI taxonomy): Eukaryota > Viridiplantae > Streptophyta > Magnoliopsida > Asparagales > Iridaceae > Iris > Iris pallida. The sequence continues at coordinate 7,954 of JANAVB010034726.1, read as the reverse complement.
AGCCTCGGAAGAATGCAGTAGCACTTTGAGCAAGAACTCCTGGACTCTCTGAACTTTAAAGTCTGATCTCTCTATGATCTGATCTCTGATCCTTCATCCCCTTGAATGGAGACTTGAAACTCTATTTATAGAGTTCTGAAAAATAACTAACTTTTAGTTATTCTGGACTGCGCATGATGGATTGTGCAGCAATTGGATTGCACAACAGTAGACTGCGCAAGTAGTTGCTGGATCATGGGCCAACTGTCTTGGACACATGGCATCATTTGATTAAAATGCGCATGATCGTGTATAGATGGTTGCCACGTAATGAACAAATGATGGCATGAATGCCACGTGCATTTTGTCATTTATGTTGATAGAACGCGCAACCTGAATTACGCTGGCTTTGGATTGCACAGACTTGGACTGCGCAGGAATGGATTGCGCCAACATGGATTGCGCTGCCAGCTGTCCTCGAGCGTCGTACTGCACGATTAAACGAACGGTCGCCTCGTTCTCCGCGCTGTCAGCTGTCAGAAGATTTGATTTGTGTCAGGTAATGATGATGATTTGCCACGTCAGCCTGCGCGCTTGATAGTGTGCACAATCTAGTATGCACAATCTGTTTGCTGCGCAAACTGATGTTTGCGCAGTTCATTTAAAAGATTCATTTCTTGATCTTCATGACTTTGTTGATGTGTGCAAGTTGATTTTTTAGGACCTACACACTATACTTGTTTAGATTTTCGTGTTCTTGTGCATTTACTTGACTTGACTTCATCACTTAGACTTAACCTTGACTTGATCTGATTATCTGAATTTGTCTTGACTTGACTTGACCCTCGATCGATACTAGGATTGACTACTTGACCACTCTTGACTCGGAAGCCCACACAAGGTTACGATATATATTTACTATAGTTAGGGAGCACCATGCAGGACTACTATCTATAGGACCGGAAGCACCACACAGGACTACGGTCATCCGATTTATTGCAGCTACATTTAATACCATTTTCTACAGCATACGACTTTCTACATGTGTCTTCTTTGTACTATGTCTCTTTAGTCTTTATTTCTTGTGCCTGTAGTCATTCATATCTTTTCATGCATGTTTATTTACTGTACAATTGCATGTTATTATGTATCTTGCTATTTTTCTTAGGACCTGGTCCTTTTCCAGGTATAGACGAGGAGGTTTACCCTGAGGTTTATGTTCTGGAGTCGAGACTGGAGATGTACCATCGCAGGAGGACGAGATAGTACCTGAGGACTTCTCTTGATTCATTTCGCTCTTTCTTGGACTTTGCTATTTCTATTTCTATATAGTTTAGCAGACTTGTAGTTGGATATTTTACGCTATTTCATTATTGTGGTGACGAGTTATCTTTTTTCGTACATTTATTATCTTTAATTACTGTTGGATCGATCTTTTCATCAGTATTATTTTATTGGACTTGGATATCATGTGTCTTATTATTTATGCGTAAATGAAATTAGCATTGTACCTATGACCGGTATTGTGATTGATGATATGAGTTATTGCTATAATTTATAGCTTAAGTACTCTTTAATGGACTTGTTATGCAGTCTGGCCCATTAGAGATGTGTTGTTGGCATATATACGTATTCATGGTTCTACGTATTTTGGGACTGGGATGTTACATAATCTATGTCATCCATGAATCATCCATTATTTCTAAAGGTTTTTTTTTATCCTTCCACGGGATGGCTTTAAATACTATCTCTTTCACAGTAGACCCTTCACCTTTCTCTGCCATAATGAGAAGTTACATTAACCATTAAAAATTTATGCCTTAAAGTTTGTGCTATTAACTTTGTACTTGCCATCCCATAATTCCAAAATTTACCTTGGACCTTAATAAACCAACAATTTCAAAAGTTTCGATCTAGGAAGATAAGGAGCGAACCAATGTCGTAACATACCCCTTAACTTAGACCCAAGTGATTAAATTCCTGACATTTTTCTTAGCTCTGAAACCAATTGATGTGCACAAACACAGAAGCGATGACACGAATAAAACCTTTATAATGATTAGAAATAAAAATGCACAACATCAAAACAATAGGAAACAAAAAATATACAAAAGTTTGTGGTATGGTTAAGAGTGACGTCCTACTTCATGGGACAAGGAGAGAAAATTTTATTTAATCAGAAAAGAGTTTTACAAAAAATTACAATCATACACTGCAAATTGTACCATTTTTCATATGAGATCTGCACCTGTCTCTGCTTTTGATTCCTTCTCATTCTCTAGCAAATCCTAGAAAACTCTTTGTAACCTCAAGAAACCAACCAAGGAGAAAAGTGGTTGATTAGGGATACTAAATCCCCCCACCCCTACAAAAAAAAACCCTTGATCTAATGTTATGTAGTAATCTAGACCTTCAAACAACAATTTAAATCTTAATCATTCACAAAATTGAATCCGTCGACCGTACAATGTGATACTTGTGTTGGGAACGTATTACTACCCGAACTAGAATGGCCCCATGAGGTACGATATTGGACGGGGTCCATATGACTTAAAAGAGAATTTCTATGTAAAACCTGAATAAATCCCAATTATCTACACATCTTGATGCCACCACCTACCCGATTTGGGGCTAAATTACCAAATCTATTATCACCCCTTTTGAGGGCTCAACTAGAAACGAGATTCAATAATTTTCACCTTAGCTCGTTGTCGCTAGCCAAGCAAATTTAGTACCCCTACTACCTTTTGCTTGTTCCCGCCAGCTGAGCACCCACGAGATCCAATATTTTTTGTTTCGGTCCTTTCGACCACGATCCATTCGACCACATAACCAAACCGACACTGTAATAGCCGTACTCCATAAAACATTTTTATTTTAAACAGTTATGCCCTAATTAAATTCCTAATAATAATATAAATAACAAATGATAATAATAATAATAATAATAATAATAATAATAATAATAATAATAATAAAGTCTCATTTACACTTTTATACAAACTTTGCATTTTGGCCTAGGCAAAATTTGCAATTTCATTAAAAGAATGTGCCACCTCATGGGGCCATGTGGCAACCCATGGGGGCTAGGTGTCAAATTCCTAGACTATGTGGCACTTGCCTTGCAACATGGCTTGGTGCATGAGAAGAACCCCCTTTCATATGACACCTAAAGACCTTCCCATCTCCTTTTTTCTTTATTTCTTCTCATTCTCTTCATTCCTTTTCACTTTCCTCCACACACCACCCCTCTCCTTCCCTCTTACTGCTGGTAATGTTCCTTACTACTACTAATACTGCAGCTACTACTGCTATTACTGTTGTCGCTGTTACTGCCGCGGCTGTAGCTGCTACTGCCGTCGACCACCTCCGCCGGCCACGCCGCTGCCGACCACCCCACCCTCCAGCACCACCACCTCCTCCTCCTCCTATTCCACTTCCCCAAACCTAGGTAAAGCCTCATTTCCTCCTCCTTCTCTTTCAATTTCAAACCTAGGTCAAAATTTATTTTGACCTAGGTTTGAAATTGAAAGAGAAGGAGGAGGAAATGAGGCTTTACCTAGGTTTGGGGAAGTGGAATAGGAGAAGGATATATATATATATATATATATATATATATATATATATATATATATATATATATATATATATAATTTAAATCCTTGATTTGGGTTATGCTAGGAAACGTTGGGAGGTCATCTAGGTCCGATACAATGAATCAAGGCAAGTGCTCTTCCCTCTTTCCTCTTGAAATTTGCTTTAATTTGATTTTTTTTATCTTGAATTAATATGGTTTAGATTACAATTCTGGAATTTATGAAAATTATTGACAAATCCAACTTTATGAGCATGTAATATGGATATAAGCATAAAATTTGGTAGAAACCTATTTATGGACACAATTAATGTATGTATGAAATGGACACAATGTGTAGGACACAACACGAATGGACACTTCAAATCTAAATTTTGTTGTGATTATATATATATATATATATATATATATATATATATATATATATATATATATATATATATATATATATATGTGTGTGTGTGTGTGTGTGTGTGTGTGTGTGTGTGTGTGCATGAACACCCACATATATGTATAAATATATACACATACACCTTGACACAATATGTGGACACAAACTCATGAATTTATATCATCATGGACACTTATATGTCTTGGCACAACTTAGAAATTCAACCTATACACTTAAAAGAAAATATATGTATGGATTTTATATTCCTTAGTATGGTATGTGTATGCTTGTGATTGTTTGGATATGTAGGAATGAAAAATTGTCAATTTAACATGTTATTTCAATTTTGTCCAAATTTAAATTATACTTAATTAACATGTTTTAGCATGATTAACTAGTTAAAATAGATGTTTATAGGTACCTATATGTTAGCATAACCCTATACCTAAATTTTCAATGTTAAACCGCTTTTAGTATCTTCAAGAAGTTAAAATATGGTACATAGTAAGCATGAGTTGAATTGGACATTTAGATTTACTTTGTTTGTGATTTATATCAAGCCAACATTACATAACATATAATAATTATTTAGTGATATCATTTGGAAATAAGACTTGGTATCATGGTATTACTAATAACCTTATTTTTCTTGTACTTGGAAAGTTTTAGGAAGAGCAAATTGCAATAATCCAAGATAGTTGCTAGCTTGCTAATTGCTTGCTAAGGTAAGAAGGTCTATATCAAAATTGCATTTTATATAATGCTTATGTGTGTGCCGTTGTTGAGACTTGCTCCACCGAAGGGGTTGGCGTACCCAGGCATATACATATATATTGCGTGGTACCAGTGTTGAGGGTTGCTCCACCGAAGGGGTCGGTGTACCCAAATTTTGATATATTTGATCTATCGTAAAATTTAAGGGTCAACAAATACAAAGGAGACTGCCGAAATTTTCAATAATTTCGGGAGTTAGCTAAAATTTAGGGAACCAAGGAAATACTATTGATATTCCTTAAAAACCTAGAAGTTCGTTGCCACTTTAATTAGCAACAGGCTCTCGACAATTCTAATTAAAACTTAATCCAATAAACAATTTGTATAAGATATAAAGTTAGCTATTCGATACGATCTACTCTGTAAAAGTAAATTAAATTGACAATTAGAAATTGTATTGTTTATAGTTGTAAAACATCGGACGGGGAGAACAACCTGAATATCACTTAAATATTTTCGCAACATAATAATAACCAAAAGCTCATCATTATGTAAACTCATTCGTAGGGCCATACGAATCGAGTATGTGAGGCTTAGCTCACTTAATGCCCAAAGGAGGTTGGGCCGGATTTTAATAACCGTGCCACCAAGTTACAAATTTTCTATTTTGCCCAAGAGAGGCAGGGCCGGATTAAACCCCGTGCCATCAGATCTTTACACCTATTTTGACAGTAACATCGAATAGGTGAATTATCTAAGTCCAAGGGAGACTTAGCTTATTTAAGCCCAAGGGAGGTAGGGCCGGATTCTAAGCACCGTGCGAAGTCACAGCCTGATCCCTGGTATACGGGATTGTTGACGGGAAACTAGTTAAGTGAATATTCAAAGAGTTGTTCTCCAAATTGTATTACCATTTAGGAAAAACTTGATCTTGTTCGTGGTAGTCAAATAAGGTTGTCTGAGTTACCTTGTTGGATGAAAAATAATAGTATAAGAAATTAAATTGAAGTTGTAAGAATGAATGTAAGACTTACTTTCTCAATTTCGATATAAATCATTTCATTTCATTCCTCATTATATTTTTACTTTAACCGTTCTTGACCGAGGACTTGTTGTCGTTCTGACGACCTAGTATTGTTCACTAAGGGAAGACGGAGCACCTGCAATAATATTACCTCTTTATGACGAGGACGAAGTCGAGGAGTAAACTGTCAAGAGATCTTCAAGAGACGGCTAGTATCAGTTTGTAGCCTGTCGACATATGTAAATTAATATTTTGTTGTAATGACTTGTATAAGATGTACTTCTAGAAAATAGTTTGTGTATAATAGCTATAGTTTGTGGAATGAAATGTGTTTAGTTATTCCTGTATTTTCCATTCTAGGATATTACAGGCAACAATCGCAAATACGGGTACAGAAGTATTTGTATGTTGCGTAGCCTGTAGATGATGTTACATACCCAGCTCACCGTATTCTGGGAGCGGGAAATGACAGACACGTTCATCCACACCATTATTGTGTGTCAACACAATGTCTTATGTTTGATCCCCCTTCAGACCCCTTATAGAGAATGCTCGTACTCCGCCTTGAGGAAGGAGCCCATATAATCAAATTATACGCATGAACGTTCAGCACTATTTGTCTCGAAGCAATTAGAGCCGCCAAAATTATCAACCCATGTAAAAGAGATCTGATACAACTTGTTGGGAACGCGGTGTGACCCAAACCGGAGTTGGCCCATGAGGTACGATATTGGATTAGGTCCATATGATATAAAAGACAATTCCCATGTAAAACCTGAAGCAATCCCAATTATCTATACCTTATGATCCCACCTTCGCCTCAATGTGGGACTAAATTACCAACTCTATTGTCACCGAGGGCTCAACCGGAAACGAGATACAATGCAACAGCAGCTTGTATGCCGCCAACATACTTAATGATCACAACATTTGGACAACTTGCTAGACAATTTTGCGTTTTTTGAGTATGTCACGGGCAACTGGTAAGCCGTCAAACTGATACTCCATGTCTTTTGGCTAGTTTCGACTCCTCTCGAGCTTCTCCGATTCTTCCGCCATATATATCCAACGCTTAAACACAATGCATAATTGGTATTTAGTGAAGTAACAAGTATATCAATCTATTGCCCATTTGGTTCTGAGTTTGGCACAATTATTCTGGGAATTGTTAGTGATATCAGCCGAGTTCAAGAAGATCTGGCATTAATGCGAAAATGTAATTTGATCATGTAATGTCACAGACACTTCCTTATTAGTTGTACGAACTTAGGTTGGAATATATTTGTCTTGTAAAACAGAAATGAAAGATGCATTACATGAAACTCGTAAAATCTTGTGAATGTGCCAGCGTTTGATACTCAAAAAGCATGAAGATGAGCTAGCTACGTTGGTCCTATATATCAACAAATCTCTTGCAGAACATAAAAATAAACCTATATAAATTATGCACATAACCATGCTGAAACTATATTTATCTCATATTAAATAAAAAATTAACATTTATTTTTCTGCTCCTGAGAAATCAGACACCCAACATGCAAATCTGAACCTTGAAACTCAAACGAAAGAAACACGAAAACTGAATCGAGACGGACATTTGCGAACGTTAAGATCCTTGACAGGGTGGTGTGTAGGTACAGGAGGTGGCAGGACAATACCAAAGAAGTAACGGTTATATAACAAGTATAGGACAGGTATTTGGTTGTCGCAAATATATATATATATATAGACACCAAACAACCTTTAAAGTTCAGTTCTTCATATATATATATATATACGCAGTGCTGCATTACTAAGCTCTGAAGTACAAGATATGAAAGCAGGTGAGGATTGTGCTATATCCGGCCCATATTAGTCCATTACAATCCTGATTTGTTGCTGCATCATGCATGTCCTATTTGCAATTGGAATATCTATGGTGGCCAAAACCCATATGCTCGATTGGGTTTGGTAGAGGGAAAATCTTTCTTTTTCTTGTCATTATGAGCAAGAACTACAACACAATCCAAAAAGCCTCTTATATTTCTATACATTAATTGTACACTACCAGCAGGGCCGGCCCGGAGGGTTGGGTTGTCTTATCTTTGAGCTAATTTTGGTTGCTTCTTGACCCTTATTGTCAGCTGGTTCCGGTGGTCATCTGTGACCCTGATCATTGGTGGGATCATGCTCAGCCTGAGAGGTTGTCCTAGCAAATGGGGGTTGTCCAAGCCCCGAGTCTTGTCCGACTTACCCCAGGGCCGGCCCGGAC